>JAVJIF010009915.1:0-101449 GCA_038442645.1 Agave tequilana
TGTTGCATTTGCTAGAAAGTAAGACTGAGGGAGTTGGTGACGGGAATCAAACGACTAATATTTATTCAGAGTTTGAGTTTAGATTAGATTGATTTGGTTAGATTTAAAATTATTTGAATCTAGATGTGGTTAGGATTTGGTGAGATCTGATGTTGTCATAATAATTGCACGTATAGTGCACATGTTGTAGGCTATTTATATAGTCATGCAGTGATTTTTTTGAAATTTTTTTGAATAATTTTGATTAAAAAATGAAGCTATTTGCTTTGAGTATGATTTTAATCTCATGGATTGAATCATAGGTGGTGAAGTCAGATCCGAGTTGCGATCCGCGATCATATCTTTCCTTTTTTCTCTTGTTCTTTCCTAATTCCCAAATTCCACCAGAAAACCCTAAATCCCCCTTCGTCCCACATCAATTTGATATCAGAGTTGAAAATTTTTGCTTTTTTTTCCTTCTACAAAAATTCGCTTCAAAAAAAAAAACTGTTCCGTGAATAGTAACTTTACTGTTCCATGAATAGTAACTTTACTGTTCACTGTTACTGTTCACTACAGAGTGCAATCACAGTCCGGAGTTCGTTTCAAGCCTGTTCAGAATCCGATTCGAATTCCGTCTGAATGTTGGATGCGTGACTGAGTCCAAAACTATGAAAGATATCACAATAGTTGTATAGCAGATCTGACCTCCACAAGCTTGTGTTTAGTGTCAGTACTGTTCCTACAGCAGAAAATCAGCGTTTTAGTTCACATTTTTAGCCGATTTGAGTTCAGTTCGAATCATTGAGATTTTTCAGTGACTTCTAATTTTTATGCATTGAATTTTCTCCATGAGTTTTTACTTTTGTGGTAGTATATAAATACTGGTGCTGATGACAAGGAGTTGAACGAGATATGCATGAGGCTATTATGTATTTTCGGGTTCTAATGATCATATATTAGGTATGAGAAGTGAGAAAATGATCTTGGAGAATTCTTTAGTTATTTTATTCTGACATCCAGCAGAAATACTATTATGCCCAAATGAAACTGGTTTGGACAGGCTTATTGGTGGTGGAAAGATAACCATATTGACGATTAGATTAATGTTGGTTTGTCTTACGAGATCATCTTTGTGGACTGTATGCTCCACACCCTTCTTTATGCATCTGAGGCAGACGATAATGTTGAACAAGAGCCCGAGCCCGAGAGCTGATATTTACCGATATCCGCAATGAGTTCGAGGCCTTAGAGAGATATGTAGCAAGTCAGGCTGCAAAGTTTGACACAGATCTAGAGCCTCAGTCCTTATCGAATCATAAGTTGCAGCTGAGCCAGAGACAGAGCCAGCATTTGTTGAAGAGCCAGAGTCAGAGATAGAGAGCCTCTTGTAGAGACTTCAGTAGATCTCCTAGCGGATCTTGTTATGGAGCTAGTGTCATCTTTGTCAGAGTGTGGGGTTCCAGTGTCCTTGAGATCGCCTGACTTGTACGATCTTTTGCAGCAGTTCTTTCTATAGGACACAAAGTCACAGGAGATTTTGCTATTCATGGTGCGAAGTACAGTTGATTCAGTTCTCATTTGGGAGGATGCGCCTCTATCTGCTACATGTGCATTGCTCGAGTTGCCATCTTTTAAAAGCAGATCTGTTACAGAAGCCAGTTCTATCTCCACCATCTTAGTTCAACCATGACGCATTGGTGATGATTCCCCGACCACCCCCTTGACCTGATCGAGTTTTTTGTGCTATGGTTCAACCCTTTTGTGTTTGCCTTACTATTTACCACTGCATTCACTAGAGATGAATGTTTTTAAGCCAAGGAGAATGATAGGGAATCGAACGGCTAGTATTTATTCAGATTTTGAATTTAGATTTGAAGAAAATTTGATTTGATTTGGTTAGATTTAGGATTTATTTGAATCTAGATGCGATTAGATTTGGTTAGAGTTGATGTTATCAATAATTGTAGGTATAGTGCACCATTTTGTAGGCTATATATATATATATATATATATATATATATATATATATATATTATATATATATATATATATATAATATTATAAAACCATGTAGTGATCTTTGAATTTTTTTTTGAATGATTCTGATAAAAAAATGAAGCTATTTACTTTGGTATGATTTAATCCCATGGATTGAATCATAGGCGGTGAAGCCAAGATCCGGTTGCAATCTGTGATCATATTCAATTCTCTTGTTCTTCCACAATTCCACCAAAATTCCCACCACAAACCCTAAATTCCCATCCGTCCCACATCAGTTGGTGTCGAGTTGACCGGTCATAAAACTTGGTTAGCTCTTTTTTGGAGCTTTTATGGGCTTTGGATTGTTTCCATAGCTTATCCATTTAGATGGGATAATGATAATGATAATGATGAGAACCCTTGCCTGCATTTCTGTAATAATTTTTAAAATAATTTTCTGGAGAAAATGCTGGTTTAAAATAATAAAATTCCCTTGAGCAGGTCCTTTTACATCTCATACCTATAAGCATGCATATTTTATTTACTTGGCAAGATGCTGTATACTTACATTTCATCATTGGCAAGAATCTTTAGTTACTGCATAAATATTTATCACTTGGTAGTACTATATCAAACTAGTCAGAGCTTAAATTTTTATCTCTTCTGTATTTCAGCTATAGCCAGTACAAGAACATGCGAGATATGATTGATAAGTATGAAGGGGCCTGGATGCGTTTTCTCGTGGTTATGAGAAATTTGGATTCACTCGCAGGTAAACCTTATATTGTGGATATGTGTTAAGACGGATAAATTGGGCTTGCACTTGGTGAATCTGTTTAATTTTTGCCATAGGGCAAGTTCTTCAAATTTCTTATATGAGACCAAAAAAAATGCCCGCATGATCATCTTTAGGCAAGATCTTTACCAGTTGCTAAGTTTGTAGCCTCTTTTGACATATATTATGTGGATTCATTACTGTTTGTCAATTGGCAGTACTGATAATGAACAATAATGTGTGTTATATTAACTAAAATATTATCATTTTTCTAAAGTCAAGGGAATTTTCCATGTTTAAATATGTTGCAAAGTGTCAATTGTTATTCTTTTGCAATAAAAAGTGAAGGTCCATCAACACCCCAACCCCCCCCCCCCCCCCCCCCCCCCCCCCCCCCCCACCCCACACACACAAAAAAAAAAAAAAAAAAAAAAAAAAGGAAGAAGATGCTTCAATCGTAAATTTTTTATCAATGGTTTCATGTATAGATAGTTTATTACATTATTTATCCCTCTGGATGCATTTCTTTCATTGTATCGATCTAAATTTTAAAGGCATCCATATGTGCATAAATTAACTGATCTCTCAAACAATTATTTCTTGTCCCTTTGTTTCTCAGTGCAACTGGTGTTACTTATCGGGAGTGGGCCCCTGGAGCTAAGGTTTGTTAGCCGCTTGCTTCAATTCTCATGACGCTCATCATTTACAGCTTTCTTTAATTCACTTTCTCATACTTTATGCTTACACGATCATCTTGAACCAAATGCCATGGTTGTTATTGTAGTGGATTTATCGGTCTTATTATATTATACTGTTAGGCTAAATCAGCTTTCCAAATTGTAAATTCTAGATTTGGGCACATATGTATGCACATGAAAATAATCTCTAAAAGTGAGAATATAATTTTGTTACCTCTAAATTGAATATGCTATACCATTTGTCCTCACCCTTAATTAAGAAGTTTGTTTGAAAACATACTAATCACTTAAGTATAGATTTTAGGTAATATTGGAACATACTAATCACCTAGGCACTGCCAGCGCCTAGAGAGGCCAACTCGGGCCTCAGATAGCGCCCTAGGGGCCACCTCCTAGGTAGCTGCATGGGCCCTTTTTCAACATTGGGTTTGGTTAACCTTGTGGCCATCGAATTTAGTCCTGTTCTCACAGAATCTCCTGGAGAAAATAAAATACAAAAGAATATGTAAATCTAAGCTTTATTTGGTTTCTCCTCCATAATTTTGTTACGGTCTTTCTTGAGTATCTTTGGAGAAGTTGATCCTTACACCTCCTTGATTTGACAAAAGAAGCTTATTCCACTCATCCTCCACCAAAGTCATCTGTTGGTTGATAGAATATTTCTACCACAACACAAGATCCATTGAGCATTAGTAAGCTAGATGGTTTGTTAATCATCAAAACGTAGGGTATTAACGGCTCAAGGATCATTAAGTCCAACATTAATCTCATGTAGTCAGGTGTTTGGAATTATACGGTCTGAAGCTTGTCTGAAATATTTGGGTTGGATGATTTTTGCTTACATCCCACTAAGGGCAATCACAATAGCCAGAACAAGCTCAATTGTGGTGCATCACTTCTGGATGATGCACTAGCAGGGTATTGGCAATAGATTTTCGGTGTCAAAGTCGGCAATGTCCGCCGTTTCATCTTCGTATTGGCATTTGGCAATATTAGTATGGCCATATCAATATCTATACATATCAGTATAGGATGATATTTCAAACCATGATACATGAACAGATCTCATCCTAGGATATATTTTTAGGCATGAGTCGTATGACCTTAATTTTATAATTAGCCCTTTATGGTACATCAATCATCAATCTTTTTCATTTGGGTTTGGAACCATCTTTGTCAATCTTAGCATCAGTCTCAGGGCACAAAAAGCAAAGTTATATCCTAGACATGAGATTTTATGTTCCCTTCCATTCCTGAAGTGAGTGACTTCCAAGGAGGATCATCACAATAAACAGACTCTCTCTCTCTCTCTCTCTCTCTCTCTCTCTCTCTCTTCAATTTCTTGGCTCATTCCCTTTTGCTTTTCCAATTTATTTCTAGGTCTGCAGTTCTATCTCATCTTCAAAACTTCTCCCCTTGTTGATCGCTTAAAGTGTAGACATGGCATTTTTTGCTATCTTGCTTCGGCTTCTACCATTTGGCTGGTCACACATGCTACACATCATATGCCTGTGAATTTTTGTGCTATGACCACAGTACAGTCCTTGCGATACATTGATTCGATGAGTGAAAATATGTTGCTCTTAGATGAGATGAAGATTGCATGTTTTTGATATATGTTTTTTACTTTGATTATATTTCAAATATTACTCATACACACATTTAAGCATGCACACACATACATGTACAAACTCTACATTAAATCTCAAACTTAGATATGAAACATCACCTTAAATGTCAAACACGGACATCAAAATAACAAATGCAAAATAGTTGGCAGGGAACAAAAATATGGCTGGTGATAGGTGAATGTTTGCTGGAGACTAAAAGATTAGATTTAGCATAAAGTTCTATATGTGTATGTTTGTATTTAAGCTCATCTTTTAATTCACTATATGATGTATCTTTTGTGTGTGTATGGTCTATTTAAGCTTGTCCCTTAGTCCTTCACTTTATGAGTTACCTCTTTCTTCTGATAGTATTCATTTCTCTTTTTAGTCAGCATCGTTAATAGGAGATTTCAACAACTGGAATCCCAATGCAGATGTCATGACCAAGGTATGTATTTGCAGGTTGATATTATTCACCTTTGCAGGACATGTTAAATCCTCCTTCTCAAGTGTGTGTTAACTTCACCATCTCCACCCCCCCCCCCCCCCCCCCCACCCCCAACCCCCCCACCAAAAAAAAAAAATAAAATAAAATAAAAAGAAGGAGAAGACCAACTCTCTCAGAAAGCTTCTTTATTCTTTGTAGGAAATTGCATCATATACTTACAAAAGAATGAATATGACTTGCATGATGCGAAGCTTCATCATCATCATGCTGGCATTTATAAACAGCTTGAAGTAGGTGCTTACAGAAGCATGGTAACTGCATGTAGGGATCACCCTTTCTAATACTTAATCATATATCATCAGATTAATATTTTCTGTTGGTTCCTTGGGTGGTTTCTTTGTCCAGTAAAGCCCTCATGTTATCTGTTTAAGTTTCTATTCCAATATTAGAAATGACCTGATGTTCTTAACCAAATTTGCTTTTATCATGGATTGTATAGCAATGATGTGTTGTTATATTTCTTGCAAAATTTTATCTTATTTATACTAACGCTCCATAGTTAACGGACTTCAGAATGAGTTTGGTGTTTGGGAGATCTTTTTGCCGAATAATGCTGATGGCTCACCTCCTATTCCCCACGGCTCACGTGTAAAGGTATTTGTTTGATGGATGTTCAGTAAATATATGTGATAGTAGTTTGGCTTACTCGATCTGCAATTTTGCTTGCCCAATAACATTGCATAAACAATCAAAATACCTGTTTTCTTTCATTGAAACCTGCACGCTTCCTATATCACATTGTTCCTGTTACCAACTTAGATAAAGAAAAAGCCATCACGAGAAATTTGAAGAATGCTTACCTTTATACTATGATGTGAGAGGGGCCTGCATATCCATTTGATCGAGGCTACAGAATGGCCAAAGATCCTCACCAAATAAGGCAGCATTAAATTGAAGAGGGTTATAATGGACAAAGATTTTGCCGGAGTCCATGCTTATCCTCTGTTTGAAGAAGAGCGCTTCAATTTTTCCCTGAGAAATGTGGGCAGGCTCAATACTCGCAACTCAGCATTCACATGTTCATCAGATTGCATTTTGCATGTTGGGGTGACCGGAAATGATGAAATTAGGCCAACTACATTGCATTATATAACATCCAGATTAAACTTTTGGTTGGCTGTTTTGGTTTGCCTCACTTGGCCAGTTATCCTGTTATTTACTCCGATATCTCTAACTTAAATTTTTTTTTCTCATGCCAATATGTGTATAATTTTGTTCAGCAGTTTAACATGAACATCAACACTTCTTTTTATCAAAAAACAACTATTGTATGTGCAAGTTAATTAAGAATAACTTTAGATTTAATGATCAATTACTTAATTTCAATTTGGCAGCATACAATTTGGGAACTTGTCGTATGTTGACTGTTATTAAGTAAAATTGTTTATATTGGACTATAACAATCTAAAAGTCATTAGCGATCATGAAAATTCAGCAGAGACTATAAACATAAGCTGACTATGCGCTCATTGTATCATGTGGTTTCATTATTTTGTTTGATATGTGAAACCAGATGGCGTGAAGTACTAAAATTTTTTTAGTTGATGAGTGCTTTATGAAGCTATTATATAATGAAAATGTTATCGCTGCTGATTCCACACTGATAATGACATGGCAGATTCGCATGGATACTCCATCTGGTATTAAAGATTCAATTCCGGCCTGGATAAAGTTTTCTGTCCAGGCCCCAGGTGAGATACCATACAATGGGATATACTATGATCCCCCTGATGAGGTATTAAATGCCCCTTCTGAGGCTTGCTAGAGTTCTAGAATTTAAAATATGACTGGAATATCTTGTTTCTCTGTTCATACTCACGAGTTTGTTATAGGTGTAGATTTGTTTTAAGTTGGTAGTCCATTTGATATTTTAAATATCCATACTAAGTGTTGAATATTTTCTGTACAGGAACGGCATGTCTTCCAACATCCCCAACCAAAAGCTCCCAATCTCTACGAATTTATGAATCACATGTGGGAATGAGTAGCACGGTACACATGTTGTGCCATTACCCTATTCTGATGAACTGATTCATCTTTTTATTGCTCTTTGATATATTATGTGTGATTTAAATAAAAAAGAAAATGGATAAATAAAAAATAGATCTACTTTGCGGGAATACCAAGCTTTCAGGCCTTGCCGGTGTCTTTCTATAACATATTAGTTGTAAGGGTTAAGGATTGATTTTATATGGTTTAATTTGGAACCAATGCATTTCTTTGTAATGTAAGTTATATGTTAAAATTATTTGTGAGATAGCTATATGATTCCAGTACTTTCTGCAATAGGAGACACCTGTATTAGTAGTTCTTCATGATATAAACTACATATTTTTGTATTCTCTTTGCTTCCTCCGACTTTCCATTACTCCTTGTTCCCTTCATTTTTAATCAAGTCCTTGGTGTTCTCATAGCTGCAACACAAACTTTACATGGATTGGCATTTCTTTTTGAAATTTCACCTTGTCCATTTGATGTTACTATATTTGTTTTTAGTACATCTCCGGGTACCTGCAAGAGGCTTAATGTTGTGGATTTATGAGGATGACAGCCATCTGGTATATTTTTGTTCAAATTTTTGTTTTAACTCAGAATGGGAATCATGGATTTCATCAAAACATAGATGAAACTCATCACCCTCACCCCCTCCCCCTCCCCCTCCCCACTGAGCAAATGGTGGTGACAGTCAAACGGTGGTAATAGTCCTCCCTGATCTTTTACAGTAGGCAATCTCCAAAACTCAGAAAGGTTAAATGAGAACATATCCTTGGCCTATATACCAAAGAAATGCCGTTGTCACATTCTAAACAGCCTAGAAAGCAAGAAGGCACTAGGCATGAGAGAGTGTTTTAGGTTGTAGCCTAATTGAAGCATCTTGGCTTCTGGGGACTGCTGCTAACTGCTAAGATATCCGTCACCCTGGAGCTCATTGACCAGAGCTTCTTCTATACATTCTAGGAACTCAATTGGGTGTTAATGTCTGAAACTTCAGTTTGGAAAATATTTTTGATAGATAAACAAATCAATAACTATAAAAGTACATGAAATATTTGTTGGTTTTGGTAATAAGGCATAAATAGGTTCATGTCCTAAGAGATCTTTCAGGATCACATTTGCTTTCTTGTTTTCTTATCAACAAGCTTTAGAGTTAACAAGCCAAGCTCAAGGTTCCCGAGGGGGTAAGTGCTGCCCAAGTTTGATTCAATTTTTAGCTCCCTGGAACCACGTCTGCTTGCACAGTTACACTGAGTATGTTAGCAAATACCTCTCGTTGTTATCACAAATCTTTATTATGAAGAACAGTGATACTTGTCCTTTGGAAGAAGCTTATTACTTTTTTTTCCTTCTTATACACGGCAACACAAAACTCTACCCCCACATTTTTGGGGTCAACAACACAAAAGGGCTGCTTTGGCTACAGAATAGAGGCAAAAGTCAGTAAAGTCCCATCCAAATTCCTGAAGTACTTCAATGGTCTTAAAGTACTTCTAACAACATTTCTGGTGTTTGCGTGTTCAGAGTTCTTTGACTTAACACTTCACCAATTTTTGTCCTCTTCTGCTATTTTTTAGTGTTTTCTTGGCTTTTTTGCCTCATCGAGAATCTCTAAACTCATACGTGACACCTGCCACATACAATCCATATAGGATTCACCAAAGTGCCCTTGAATCTCTTCAGGGTGAAACAAGCAACGGAACAGCTAGAAGAGGAGTCAGTTCGGGCTCTTTCTGATTATTTGAGTGTAAACAAACGGCCCAAACCCTTTTTCACACCCGACTCTTTGAGAGTTGTCTCTGTTGAATTAGCCACTGCTATATTCCCTTTTTTGCTGCTGTGATCCATATTTTTTTGGTTACTCCTAGTCACTGGCTTCTGGCATCTCCATCAACAAAGATGCTACAGCTCCTAATGGGCACACTTATTGCTCATGCTCTCACCATCTGGAACTGGAAGGATTCCTTCTCATCTTGTCTTCAATCCAAAGCTACTGCTTAACTTATTACGGGTATGCTTGTTTCTTACCCCTATATTCTATATCAACACTCTTCATCCTTGACATCCCATTTCAGCTACACCTTTTTTTTTGACGGTGTTTCTTTGTAGTTGCCCAACATTTTAATCCATAATCTCATATGCATGGTCATATAGGTTTTATGGCCGCCTTTCTTTTGCCAGTAATCATCTCTGGGAGGAATTTAAAAATGCTTGATTAACCTTTTGGTATAGCTGGTCGTTCGACTGTTTCAATGATAAGAAGCCTTCTGATTGATCTGTTTTTCTCATGTTACTGTGTGGTCCCTATTGTGTTCTGTTGTATGCTGATATTCATGTTGTATTTCACTGGACCATTTTTATTTTTATTTTTTGATTTACAGGAGCCCAAGATTAATACATATGCTAGCTTCAGAGATGATGTGCTCCCTCGAATTAAAAGACTTGGATACAATGCTGTTCAGATAATGGCCATTCAGGAGCACTCGTATTACGCAAGCTTTGGGTATTTTCTTTGATACTTTTTTCTGTGGTAGTTTTCTGACCAAAGAATGGCAATTTACATTCACATGCTGAGTGGATTGTCAGCAATATCTCCTCCCATGTTAAGTAATTATCTGTGCTGGCTGATTTGACAGTCCACTGGCTTTTGAATGTTTATGGGTCATTTAACCTATGTTTATATATTGCCTGCGCACATCACATGCTCCCCCACTGATCTCTCTGGAATTATTTCTATATGATTTATTGTGTATTTGAGGTTCTTCTGTGCATTCTCATGCTTGCTCCTTTTTTTCTGATGTTTAAGGAGCAAGTTGATATTTCTGGATGACAGACCCTTTATAGTTCTAGATTTTCGCCTATCAGTGTAGAGCTATTTTGTCTTAAGAGTCAAATATTCAAATGATTAACTTAGTCACAGTTGGTTAGATGTTAGATATCACAGTGTGTGGGGGGAGAGGCTCGTGGTTGGTGGATTTGTTTCTTTTTCACTAGGCACTATGAGAAATAATAATTTCAGATAAGAGCAGTTTGCACTCATATGTTGATGTTTTTTTCAAAAATTTTGATATCTTCATAGAAATAACTCTTTATTCTCTATGTACATCCATACTTGGGCTTGAGCATCATCTTTGAAAGACCTTTCGATGTGAAACAAAAGAGGGGTCTAAAGATTTTAGAAAAAGATGAGGGATGAAAGAAAATAACTAATGATTATCTAACGGATAAATGAAAATGCCTTCTATCTTCCTGGATCTCATGCCGCTTCACGCTGCACATTCATCGATCTTGACCTCACGCTGCTTTACGCTGTACACTCAATCTTAGCTTCACATTTAGGGTTTCACACCCTGCCATGGTCGACACGCTCCTCAATGGGAAAAAACTCAAAACAATTTTTTAAAAATTCTAGTATATTTTTATGAAAGCAATGGAGCATTTAAATAGGCCTATAGTTTTGACTTTTCACCACATAATTGATGTGGTATTAAACATGGAAAAAAGACTAAATAAAATAAAGAAAAGACACACTAGACTAAAAAAAATACAGACTCAATTCGATTTCTCTCATGACATTGATGCCCCTATCAATTCTCTCTGGGTGGGAAGAATTCAACCCCGTCGTGATGGGGACATCACACCAGTACTAATTATCTTTTTATGCCTTAGTCTATTTTTGAGTTTAGCCTTTTTTTTGTTATAAAACTTAGTCCCACATCGATTGTGATGGGGAAGTTTACTTTGTAAGAGCCTATATAAAGAGGCTCAACTCAATGAATAAACAGACAATGAATAATTAAAAACTTTTCCAGTTAAAATTCTCTCTTGAGAGTGCTCTTGAGTATTTGGGTGTGAAGCCCGTGGTGTAAGGGGTGAGAAGCTCGTGGTGCAAGGGGTGAGAAGGCCGCGTAAGGGGTGCGAAGCCCAAAGTTATCTGGTTATTTCTCCAACCCTAATATCTCTTTTCATTTTATTTCTTGTAAAACTCTAGTTTTTCTTTTTTATTTGTATTCGAAGGTGATTGCGATCCTGTTTTACATCAATTTGGTATCAGAGCTTTGGTCCCAATCCTCTTCGAATTTCTTCTCTTACCCAAATCTTAAATCTAGATCTGGATCTCTAGATCTAGATCTACTTTGCAAAAAAAATTTCGATTATTGTTAGATCTAGATCTAAATTTAGATTTAGATTTATTTAGATCTATTTAAAAAAAATTACTGTTCACCGTGAACAGTAATTACTGTTCATCCGGTTACTGTTCACAGTGAACAGTAACCGCCATCTCCACCCCCAACCAGTCCGGTTACTGAGCCCTGAAGCCATTACAAAGATTCCATAGCACTTGAGCAACAGATCTGACCTCCACTAGCTCGTATTTGACACAATACTGTCCCAGCAGAGAATTAGTATTCTGACACATCTTCAGCCCAATTTGACTCCAATTCGAGCTACCGATTTATTGGGTAACCTCTGATCTTTATACATTGAGTTTTCTTCATGGGATTTTACTTTTGTGGCAAATACATTTATACTGATGGAGATGAAAAGAGGTTGAAAGTGACATGTATGCAGCTCTCCCGTATTTTCGGGGTTTTTATGATCAAGATGGGTATGAAAAGTGTGAAAACCATTTGAGCATTTCTTCAGGTATTTCTCCTTGACACCTGCGCAGAAGTGTCATTATGCCCAAATGAAGTTATCTGGAGAAGCTTATTGGTGGTGGGAATACAATCATATCGACTGTCGAGATTGGCTTATCCTACAAGAACTTCTTCATGCCCGGTATGCTTCACACCTCGAGGGGCCATAATTCAGCGATTTGGTTGCTGAATGTAAAGAGATCCTCGCTGGTATGGTTAAGATGCTAGAAAACAAGGCGATAAAGGCTGTTGACAATCCAGAATCAGAGCCAGAAATTGATGACGATCTAGAGCAAAGCCATAAGTTTATGATAAGCCAGAGCCAAAACCCGAAGTTTTTGTTGAGTCGGTGTCACAGCAAGAAGAGGTTTCCCCACAGCCTATGGTATGGAAGTTGAAGGTCTCCCTGTTGAGACCCTTGTAGATCTTCTAGCGGAGCCTACTTTGAAGCTAGTACCACCGTTGGCAGCTATGAGTGTATCATTTTTTTGAGATCGCCTGAGGTGTACGACCCATTGCGGATATGTCTACAGGAGTCAGGCTCACAAGTGATCAGGGTACTTATGGTGCAAAGTGCAATATGTTCAGTTTTCATCATGGATGACGTGCCTCAGTCTGCTATTGGTGTCTTGATCAAGCTGTTATCTTTTATCGCTCCGACACGGAGACCAGTTCCACCTCCACCACCTTGGTCTCGATGTGATGCATTAGTGCCACTGTCACGGCTACCACCATGGCCCGATTGAGGTGCTTCATGAGAGGTGTCCTCACTCGACAGGGTCGACTCTCTCCCACCCCGGGAGAAATGATGGGGACATCACACCAGTACTAATTATCTTTTTATGCCTTAGTCTATTTTTGAGTTTAGCCTTTTCTTTTGTTATAAAACTTAGTCCCACATCGATTGTGATGGGAAGTTTACTTTGTAAGAGCCTATATAAAGAGGCTCAACTCAATGAATAAACAGACAATGAATAATTAAAAACTTTTCCGGTTAAAATTCTCTTGAGAGTGCTCTTGAGTATTTGGGTGTGAAGCCCGTGGTGTAAGGGGTGAGAAGCCCGTGGTGCAAGCGGTGAGAAGGCCGCGTAAGGGGTGCGAAGCCTAAAGTTATCTGGTTATTTCTCCAACCATAATCTCTCTTTTCATTTTATTTCTTGTAAAACTCTA
The DNA here is from genome assembly GCA_038442645.1 of Agave tequilana. Classification (NCBI taxonomy): domain Eukaryota; kingdom Viridiplantae; phylum Streptophyta; class Magnoliopsida; order Asparagales; family Asparagaceae; genus Agave; species Agave tequilana. The sequence goes on from JAVJIF010009915.1 coordinate 13,359, forward strand.
GTTTTTCTTTTTTTATTTGTATTCGAAGGTGATTGCGATCCTGTTTTACATCACGTCGAGTATGCATGAGGTGGTGGTGATTCGTCACTGGATCTGGATCTGCTATTGGGAAGCCGATTCTCAGGTACCCGTCTTGTTAGTTGAATTGTTGATGCTTGTGATTCACTGTTGTTGATCCAATTGACTTGTGCTTGTTGATGTCTGATGTTGGTTCTCGTGGGGAGGGAAGGAAAAAAAAGAGAGGAGGAAAAAGAAAACAAGGGGGCTTTCTTTCTCTTTAAAAAAAAATATTTGGTTGTGATTTTGTACTTAGATATGGGATTGTGGCTGAGGATTTGATTGGGGGTTGAGATTTTGAATTATGGTTGGGATTTGAGATGCGCGATGAGAATTTGAGATAAGATAAGAGATAATGAAGAGATTGAAAAGATTTTGTAATTTTTTTTGAAATTTGTGGAAAAAAAAATGAATGAGATTATTTGACAAAAGAGATTAAAAAAAGAAACAATGAATAATTCAAATCAAATTGTACTGACTTCGCATCGGGAATCTTTTTAGGAGAAACTTGTATTACAATTTTAATTTCATTACTCATTATTTTCCCTAGCTATACTTTAATACCAAATTGATGTGAAACAAAAGACGGGTCTAAAGATTTTGGGAAAGATGAGAGATGAAAGAAAATAACTAATGATTATCTAATAGATAATGAATGCCTTCCACCTTCCCGGACCTCATGATGCTTCACACCGCACATTTATCGATTTTGACCTCACACCACTTCACGCCGTGCGCTCAATCTTAGCTTCTGCTATTGGCGGCATGCCCCTCGGAGGAAAAAATTCCAAAATAATTTTCTTAAAATTCTAGTCTATTTTTATTGAAAGCAATGAAGCATTTAAATAGACCTACAAGTCTTGATTTTTCACCACATAACCGATGTGGGACTAAACATGAAAAAAAGACTAAATAAAATAAAAGAAAAAAAAAACCACACTAGACTCGAAAAAAATACAAACTCAATTCAATTTCTCTTATGACATTGATGTCCTTATCACCTTTATACATTTCAGACATTCTTTTGTTTCATGTGCATTATTTAACTGCTGTCATCCTGATAATTTCCTTCCTTTTTTGGGAAACATTCTGATCATATCTTTTCATCATCTTTAATTTGGATAATTCGATTTATTGTGGACACGAACTCTACTCTATAAACTTAAAGGATTATAATGAGCTTAATGTTTCCATCTATTGTCTTTCATGGCATACATTAAGTCACATTTTGTGAAACACATAAATTGTATTTCTATTTAATTTATTTGTCTTGCAACCTACGCAACGGATTTTATGTGACAACATCTATGTATTATTCAAGTACAGATTATGTGTAGCTTTCATCTAAACTTCATCTGTTTAAATTTTTTTTTTGCAGGTACCATGTTACCAACTTTTTCGCACCTAGTAGCCGCTTTGGAACTCCAGATGAACTCAAGTCATTGATTGATAGAGCTCATGAGCTCGGTCTGATTGTTCTCATGGATATTGTCCACAGGTAAACTACTGAATTCTCCTTGAGACTTTGTATCCTCTTTCGCATATACAAAATTAGATTGCATCCAACGTGCTGGTGTGAAAAAAAAATGTTTCTTTCACATCTTAAGCTTCTATTCGATCTCTTCGATCTTTGATGCATGTGCTGTGGTAGGGCTATGTTATATGGCTTCATATGGCTGTCTAACTGTGACTTTCCTTTCCTAATACTCAAGCAATGAAAGAACTCTCCAGCTGTAAGATGCAACGACTTTCAATATGTTACGTAACGACTTTTACCAAAATGCATATAATGGATTGCTAACGCTCCACCTCACGTGGGTCTTCAGGCCACGTGGAAGTCTTCAATGGTAACACGGCTCACTTAAAAAATAATGGGGGTAATATTAGTTATGTTTGATTGTCAAGTGATAAGGTGTGTACCTAGGAACTTTCAGAACAGTGTAAACAAATGTTAGATAACATCATTACTGAAACGTTTAAGTTGATCGATCATTGGGCAACAATGAGTATCAATCAATGATACAGATTACATAAAATTTGGTCCCCTACTTGGAACTTATTTGGATGAAGTTGGATTTTTCTATATTAATAGTTGTTGCTCACCTCTTATGAAATTCTTTTTGGAGTTTGAGTACTCTCTGAATTTAATGCAAGTAACAATCAATTTAAATTTCTTTCCAAAGAATACCCATCCTTGGACTTCACTTGTGATCCCAGCATCTAAACAAAAAAAAAGAAAAGGAAAAGAAAGAAAAAAAGAAGTAACTCGTGGCATAACCAGACATTCCTCTAAATGGATGTTGTCATCCAAATTTCAATGACTAGAGGCATTGCATTGATGGTTTTGCAGAAATATTCCTCTTGGGGCATTTGTTGGCCATCCGAGTCTCTGGCCCTCTAGAAGTTATAATTCTCAGGTATTCAGTTTTAGAAAGGGTAATTGATGCAATCTGATCGTCTTGTATGTTAAAACTCCCAGATGAATGAATTTTGGGAAACCGTTTGTTTGTGAGTACTCCTTATGAGGAGATAAAGGGTCAAATGCCAGCTAACACATATCTTAGTGCTTTATTTCAGTTATTTCCTTTTTAGGGTTTGTGTTGAATGAACTACTAATTAGAGCTTCATAACTCCAATCTAATCTGGGAGGAGATTGGATGTCTAAATTAGGCTATATTTGCATCCGCATAATAGGGGGTATTATGAATTCTGTGGGGGAAACAAATACTACAAATGAATAACTATGCTCTTTACAAGGTTGTCCGTCTATGATGTCCCTCTGTAGTTTCTCTTCCCGTACATTTTCTACTATCAATCTTCCAATACATTTTAAGTGTCCTATAGGGGTAAACTAAGATTTTTCTAAGAACCTATTTGTAGTAACTTCATTGTATATTATCTTTATGCAAGGACAAATTAGACATGCTTATAATCGTTTTATTCAAGAATATATTGTAGATAAGATATTCTGCAATATGTTGTTAAATGTCTAATTACTTTCTGTTAAGATATTCATTGCATTTTCGAGTGCTTTATCTAAGCATACATTAGCTGATTCACCACAGCTTGTGGGCAGAAAAATGCCATAGAAAGCTGGGCTCTCCCTTTGTTTTGAATGTTCACTGTACATTGGCATCACCATCCTAAATGAATATAATTGTTTGATAGCATTTCCATATTTTAGTGAAGTTCCCACTTATAGTTCACATGCATGTTATTGATTTGAGAATGACATAAACCCTAGATTAGGGGTTCCCCTCTTTATGTAGATGATGAACAAATAAGATGCGAGTATGTGTACAAGATAACTAAAATACCCAATACCTAGTAAGCAAAATACCTAAATAGTCTAACACTATCTCTCCTTCAAGTTGGAGCATAGATGTCAATCCATGCCTGGCTTGTTACAAGGCTAGTAAAACATCTTTTAAACAAAATTTTCTTAAATTAAAAAAAAACTATGAAGCAAAATGAAATTGGTAACATCATGCCACATTGCTGGATCATTGATGTTGGCATTGAAGTTGCCAACATAACCAAACCGAATATGTGTCGAATCGAACTACTTATGCGAACACTATGTAAAAGGTTAAATATTCATCACCACTTTGGATACGGTTAAGATTTTAGAGTTTCCCTAAACTCAGTAAAAATGGAGGTTCTAGAGATCCTCGAACTCAATAGAATTTAAGGTTCTATAGGTCCTTGAACTCAGTAGAATTTAAGGTCCTTGAACTCAGTAGAAATTTAAGGTTCTAGAGGTCCTTGAACTTAGTAGAAGTGGAGGCAGCATGATAGTGGTAGAAGATGAAGGTGACGGTGTAGGCAGCAGATGCAGATAAATTTAATAGTTGTAGGTATTATTTGGAGACTCAACAGCAACACAACAACATTTGGCAGTAGTTGCAAAACGGTAGGGGTAGTAGGTGCAACAACCAGGATTGGGTGCAACAATGGTTGCAGTTGATGTAGCAGAGGGGTGCAGAAAGGCGACATTAGTTGCACATGTGGCAACAAAAGTTGCGGATGGAGATGCATGGGGTTGCAGTATGATTTGTAGGAAGCAGGAAGTGTTGTGATTGATTTGCAGCGATGGCCTGTGGTGCGGTTGATTTGCAGAGATGGTTGGTTAGGGTTTTGGGCTAGGGTTTCGGTGATGGAGACGAGGAAGAAGGAGATTGAGAGGGATGGTGGTTAGCAGAAGATGCAGCGTAGCAGCAGCAGAGCAGATGCAGCGGCAGGTTGGCTAGGGTTTTGGTGGCGGCTAGGGTTTTGAAGAAGAAGGTGATGATGGAAGAGGGATCACTATTATATCATGTTGATTTTAGGAATAGTGACGAGATAAACCCTAGATTAGGGGTTGCCTCTTTTTATATATATAATGAACAAATAAGATGCGGGGTGGGTTTATAAGATAACTAAATACCCAATAAACAAAAATACTCAAATGGTTTAACACATGCGTTGGGATAAAATGAAAGAAATTAGCAACAACAAAAGCTTTATTTTCCAATTATTTTAATCCTCTCTCTCCATGGTCCATGATATTGTCTCTTCTTTGTGACAGCAATTTCTCTTCTGAATGCCTTTCTTATTACACACATCACATAATTCAGTTGCAGTTTTCTAAATCCTCTATAAAGCAAAGTGGTTGTTTTAATAAATAACTGTTAGAACATAATTACTTTGGAGTTTGGACATGTCAGTATTGGATACCCTTTTACCACTTTCTCATTTCCTAGTGCTACCTGAACCTTTATATGGAGCATCACTTGAATGAATTTGGATGTTATTATGCCATATACCTTCTTTCTGGTTTATGCAGTCATGCGTCAAACAATGTTTTGGATGGGTGAACCAATTTGATGGAACAGATACACATTACTTCCACTCTGGGTCACGTGGGTATCACTGGATGTGGGACTCCCGTCTTTTCAACTACGGAAGTTGGGAAGTACGTAACAAAATTTTCATAATCAAAGCATATGTAACACTGTTTCCATTCCTTTATCTGATGCCTTTTGGAGGATATCAATCAATTTTTCACTACTCGTGTAGGTGCTAAGATATCTTCTTTCAAATGCGAGATGGTGGTTAGATGAATACAAGTTTGATGGCTTCAGATTTGATGGTGTGACATCAATGATGTATACTCACCATGGATTGCAGGAATCTGAGTAACTGTTGAAGATATTGCAAGCCAGGTTTCTTTAATTGCCTCTTATTCAAGACTAAATGGCCTTGACATGTTCGTTGAATGTTAACGCTGTAGTGCCAATATGCTTGCAGGAAAAGAAATTTCCAAAATACTTGCCCTTCTCTAAGAAAAATACCATCCTCATATGGTGCATTTGAAGGGGGAAAAAAAAAATGCCATAGTGGCATTTTAATTACAACATAGATTATCGTAAATAAGAAAAATTTCAAAACAGAAACACAAATTGTTTTTGGAATAGAAAGCTTTCACTTGATTGTCTTGATTACTGGACGAGCATAAATATTAATGCAACTATTTGGATTTTCTTGACTTTGATAGGACTTTTTACTTGTTGCAGACAGTATTTACTGGAAACTACAACGAATATTTTGGATTTGCGACTGATGTAGATGCAGTGGTTTATTTGATGCTGGTAAATGATCTTATTCATGGACTTTTCCCTGAGGCTGTCACCATTGGTGAAGATGTAAGTGGTTGCTCTCTTCCTATTACTGATGGTGTTGCATTATTTTTTTATTATCTGGTTCATGATATGAGGACCACATATGGTATGGTCTTTATCGTTAAAATATAGAGCAAGGCGTAGTTCTCATGGAAAAAGTGCTATAAAACTATTTGGGCGTACCAAACTTCTAACTCCTTTTGGAATGATTTCTTAAAAGTACAGTGTATTTGCATTATTTGAACCATGTTAGTGGTTAACATGGGGTGCATTGAAGTCATTTCGACAATGTATCTACTATTGATAGGTTATGTGTATCTTATATAGGTCAGTGGGATGCCAACATTCTGCATCCCTGTTCAAGATGGTGGGGTCGGTTTTGATTATCGTCTTCATATGGCAATTGCTGATAAATGGATTGAAATTCTCCAGTAAGTATTCACTTAAATCTCCGGCTATATATTATTTGGCAGCCATATTGTTGTAAAACTCTAGTTCAATTCAATGGATTTTCTTAGCTGTACAATGATTTTGATAGGAGGCATCAGTAGTGTATAATGACCTTAGGACATTCAGTATAGACAATGATTTTCTAATTGCTTTGACAATTATTGGTTAAAAGCACTTGAGTGCAGAGCGCATGCGCACACACATCCAGAAAGCAAATTTTGGCAGGTTTCCAAAGAAACACCAAAATATAAGGTTCCCCAGTAACCTTCAGATCTCTTAGGTATGAATGGAGAATGAAGAGAATTAAGTAAAATATTCAAGGTTTTGAGGGGACACCTGTCCATGCACACGGTGCCAAAACAAGCAGTCTTAAGTTCTTTTGCCTCTCAAGTTGGCACACAGTCGATGGTCATTAGTTAGAGATTGCAAGTTTAATTTAATGGTGTAGAATGTTTTAACCTAACAAAACTTGGTGTGTAATTATTTTATTTGTTTAGATCATGATAAAAGATTTGAATAAGAATTTATATGCACCATACCATGGATTAAGAAATGTACTATTTTCAACTGTCCATATTGTGATACTTGGCGCGTAAACAAGAAAACTCAAATTTCCTTATTTTTTAGGTACCCTACATGATACAGTTCAACTTTAGAAACTTTAGCGAGTGGAATTCTGTTTGAATGCCCTAGCATTGAATTTGAATGGGAAGGATTCACATCCAAATCCTTCATGAAGTACCAAATAGTAGGTATAAGAGATGTTGAAGAGTTGCCACTTAGCTCTGGCAGCAAGAACATATTTGAGTTGGATAATGTTTAATATAAGTTCGAGAGCACCCCTCTCAGCATTCTCAATCCAATCACAATAACCATATCCTTAGCCGAGGCTATGATCTCGAGGACGTGGTAAGTAGGCCGGTTGTGGCCGAAATTGTGTAAAGAAGGCACTGTAGTAATTACAGAAGAGATGTTGCCAAACTTTAAAAAAAATCAGATATTATTATGTGAATCGGGGATATTAGTAACTGGGACCTTACAGTATTACATAGTAAATATATAAAATCATTACCATGTTGTCAGCATAAATTTCAAAATTGTTCCTATTTAATTTACTTGATTAATTTGTATATCAATCTTCTTGTGGCTACTGGACTGATAATTATCACCAATGCATTACAGTGTAGTTTCCTGTTGTTTTGTACAGGTTACCAGATGAGAATTGGCAGATGGGTGACATTGTTCATACCCTTACAAATAGGAGGTGGCTAGAGAAGTGTGTTGCATACGCTGAAAGCCATGATCAAGCTCTTGTTGGTGACAAAACTATTGCATTTTGGCTGATGGACAAGGTTGTTACAACTTAAACTATTCATAGCATTGGTCAGACTAGTATTCTAAGCATTTACTTCTTGCCCTTATAACAGAATTGCCAGCTGTTGATATATTTGTAGCTTACAACCTTATACTATGAACCTTCAATTTAGTGACAATGCGATCACATGTCTGCCTTTTTCTTGAGGGAATGCAGTCATGTCTACCTACTTGAATTTTCATTCTTTTTCAAAAACTCATAATATTAAATGGAAGGTTTCTGCAAAAGTGACTAACTGAATATTTGTTGTTATCAGTTATGGTACTCAATAGCTGTAAGTGTCTTTCTTGTTGAACTATTACTTCTTTAAAATGATTTAATCTCGTTGTTTAGAAAGTTATAGCTTTGTTTTTTAGGATTTTGTCTGTGTGGACTCTCTTTCATATTTCCATTTTAACACGTGAAATTTTGAGGTTTCCAAATTAATACCAGACTTTCTGTTGGAATATACTGAAAATATTCCATAATTATTTAATTGTTTTAAACCAAAGGTAGGGAATATTCTAAGTATATTCTTTCAGGTGCATGGGAGGATGTTGATCCAACTTAACTGATTTGAGATGTCAATTGGAAATATTAAGATTTCAGGTTTTTTTATATAAATATGGAAGACATGAGACTCAATTAGACCTACCAGGAACGTGGCCTTATCTTTGAATGGTGGGAGGTGGGGTTGCCTTTAGGGCTGACAAAAAATTATAGCATTCTTGTATCATTTTAATATGTGATGGAAATACAAAATCGCTTTAAAGGAAACTATGCACGATTCGAGGCTTTTGTTACCAGCATCACTAAGGTCTACCTGCTGAGAGTAGAACTCAGTTATTTTCTGTGGCATTGTAGAGTAGAATGGTTGTGTATTTTGTGCATTGCATCTCCCTGCACCCAACAGAATATTTAAGTACAGATAGGACTGCATAAGGATTGCAATTATTCTCCATGTCGCTGCCTGTGAAACAGAATGGGTTGCAAATGTTATTCTTTTCGTTCAATTTCCCTTTTCTTATTGGGAGAATTAGATTGTGTCCATATATGGGGTATCATTGCATTACCACACAATAATTAGGTTGTGTGCATATATGAAGTATCTGTGCATTAGCGCACAGTATGTATGTACTTGCGTATGTGTTAGCACACAACATGTTTGTATTTGTGAGAGAGAGAGAGAGAGAGAGAGAGAGAGAGAGAGAGAGAGAGAGAGAGTACACAATATGTATGATGTGTATGCATTCATGTGTTTGCGCGCACGCACACATGACCATGCATTTGTTTCTAGATAACTTGGGGGTGCGGGAAGATGAGCAGGTGATGGTTCACCAACAATTTGAAAAAGATTTAGTTACCGTGGAGTATTAATGTGGATAAAAATAGAAAAGTCTAAGACTTGGACTCATAATAGAGTGAGTGGCAGAGCTGGATTCATAAGAGCGTGAGTGGCAGAGCTTGAAAAGGAAAGAACTGATTGTTCATTCTCATCCATTTAACCTATAAACAAGCAATGATCTTATTCGGGTCCACTCCAAGTCAATTTGAGGAAATCCACATTGGACATTCTCAAGTGGGATCATTTCCAAAATAATAAACATGGTAGTAATTTAAATCTTGGGTTAGAAATCCCACAGCCAAAGTGGCACCTTTTTCATTGCAGCATGCACGAGTCAGTGTTATGAATGCTGAGTTTGTGGAACCATTAGAAAAAAGAATATAAAGATGTCAGATAGGTTTTATTTATTTGCCCAGTTTCCTTCGTCACATTGTAGATGTTTCTTTTACAATAATTATTCATAAGAAACTTATTTCTAAAAAAGTGTTCCTTACTGGAGGCTACGAAGTAAAAGAGAATTGATTGATGTATAGATGATATTTTGATATTTATTGGCCTTTTCAAGATGAGTAAGATTGAGCTAAGAACGTTGTGGAGCTTATTGTGAGCTCATATTGTTACTATAATATCTATGATAAAACTAGTTTTTAAAATTCAGAAAAAGCAGATATTGTTGATCCTTTGATGCTTTCTTTTATTCTTAAATTGGTATTAATTGATATGAAGGGATAGACTAATTGAATCCGTGTTTCTTTTATGTCTACTTCAAGCAGCTTCTTATGGATCCTGTTGGTACTGTGATCTTGACTCATAAAAGTAGTTTATAGACTAGAAAGTTTTAGTTCCCTTGCTTTCCTTTCTTTCCTATATTGGTACTAATTGACATAAAGTGATAAATGGCTTTGAATGAATTCCTTTCTCTCTTGCAATAAGTTGGTGATGAATCCCTTGTTCTCTTGCTATAAGTTGGTGATGGGCCATAAGGAATCTTGGATAGCCCTCATAAAAAAAGAGAACATGTGAGACTTTGGGCTTTCTATTCTCAGTGTTAGGAAACACTCATATCTGGAAACCTATACAACCTTATATTAAGTTTGATGGTCTATGATGTTATAATTTCTGTTTACTTCGGCATGATTTAATCATAAGTATGTGCATTATTCTTTCATGTCATTTTTTGCATAAATATGTTGCAATATTTTCCATTCACTTTCATGGTTATGTTCATGTTAGTTATTAAGTTGTCCTGCTATTTACCATCTACAGGATATGTATGATTTTATGGCTCTGGATAGACCATCTACTCCTCGGATAGATCGTGGGATTGCTTTACACAAAATGTTCAGACTAATAACGATGGGACTCGGTGGAGAAGGTTACCTCAATTTTATGGGAAATGAATTTGGACATCCTGGTAAGACAAGTAAATCAACTCACATAATTATATTCTCTAAAACCTGATCATATTTTGGAATTGCTAATGGTTGATAAAGCTGCCAGCTAAACTATCACCTTTTTTTTAAATCTATTTTTCCTCTGTAGAATGGATAGATTTTCCAAGGGGTGACCAACATCTACCAAATGGAGTGGTGGTACCAGGGAATAATAATAGCTTTGACAAATGTCGTCGTAGATTTGATCTAGTAAGTTTCAATGTACATATCAATGAATTAATAGTAAAAGCATAACCAGCAACTACTGTATTCTTTCCTAGCGAATTGATTTCTGCTCTAAACAACAAAGAAATATCACCATAAACCATTTCATAGAGAAAACAGTTCACCTCTTCCATGTTTGAGCAAGCTTATTCATCGTTTCATATTGTGTGTTCCTTTTTGATATTATTAACTTATCAGTCATAACAATAGTGCCAGTGCGTAATGGGTTCCTGCACAGCTGAATGTTGATGATGGTGTAACCTGATCTCAAGTCAAAACATGTATTACTTTTGACATCCATCTAATGAAAAATTGTTGCATTACCTACAATCCCTTAACAATAGCATGAAGGCTTCTGATTGAGGGTATAACCGTGGAATACTTGTAAACTATTAATTCTGAGGTTAATTTAATTTGGTACCGCTCTTGAATTGCTTGAGCTCAATATCCTTAGCTGCTGACTAGAGCGTAACAGAAGAGAGATTCGAAGAAGATACAGGAATGCTATTTGAAGCTTACACGTCCAATTAATGCCCTCATCCTGCTAAAATATGAAAAATTAGATAAGAATACTGTAAATAATCTCAAACATGAGAACATTGATAACATTTCTCGAGGATAAGATAGGAGAAGGTAGACTTTGTAAGGTTGTAAGTCTGATTAATTGTGTGAAAATAAATTCTGTCTGGTCGATATATGAAAAGGCCGAAAAAATTATTTAGGACAAGGAAGGTAGACTTTGTAAATTTTGATAGTTTGATTAGTGAATTGATTTGAATCTATGTCAGTTAACCCTTTTCTTATGGATCATTGAGCGAAGATATAATTCACATACACATACATGTTGTCTTACTGCTGTTAGTTTAAATTGACATCTACTTGTTACTGTGATCAGGGAGATGCTGATTATCTAAGATACCATGGATTGCAAGAATTTGATCAAGCAATGCATCATCTTGAGGAGAAATATGGTGTATGTATACTGCAATTACTGCTTAACTACTTGTTTTGCTGGACAATGAGTAATCTGATCACTGAAATCAGTTTGTCCAATATTATTCATTGATTTTGTCTTTTCTCAAAGTGGTTTTCTATTCACAAAAATTTTCTTTTCTGAGTACTAGCTCAACGTGTTGTGCCTCCTTCTATGTGAACCATTTTTTTGAGAAAAAAACAGCAGGAATAAATCTATTAAATTGAATTCAGCATCACATGCAGCCATTTGAAAATGATATCGTTAGGAACTCTTGTTTCTTGCTGCCCAAGATTTTGGATGCTTTTCTTGTACAGTGATGAAGAAATTGTGTTTGAATGATTTGGTAAAAAATAACTAGTAATAATTTTTTCTACAAAACTGACCCAAACATATAGCTTCTAAGCCTCCAAAATATCGCTGTTACATTACAAGACTATGCTCTACTTTTGATGAAAGCAAAACATCTGAATATGTATGTAAAAAAGAAGGAATTTCTAGGTCATTTAAAGTAGCTTATCTGTCTGTTTAACTGTTTTTTTTGTATCCATTCAAATGTTTATTTCAAAATTATTTCTTTCTCTTCATACATAAAATTCTAGCAAATTGGAGTTGATTGATTTCAATGCAATAGGAAATGTAATTAAAAAATATATTTATAAATAAACTCCAGGTTATTGCTTGTACAATTTGTTGGTGATACATGTTATCATAGGATATGGCTTCAACTAATTTGTTGCTGAACTCTAAAATCATAATTGTTCCCTGTGGCATGACTTTGATACCTATTAGAAAGTCTGTATTGCTATTGAGTATGCTAAATGTATCTGTGGAATCATTGCAGTTCATGACTTCGGATCACCAATATGTATCACGAAAAGATGAAGGTGATAAGATCATTGTTTTTGAACGAGGAAACTTGGTATTTGTCTTCAATTTTCACTGGAGTGACAGTTATTCTGATTACCGAGTAGGTTGCTTGAAGCCTGGAAAATACCAGGTATTCATAAATCATAACTTCACTGCAAAATAGTCCCATGCAATCTGAAGCTCCATTACAGCTTTCGGCATCCTACTTAATTTTTAGAGCTTTATAATCTTGTATAGTTTAATTATTAGCTATCCTGCGTCCAGATTCTTATTGCTTATCAATTTATCATCAAGAAATCATTGACAAGTTTTAGCTGAATGTTGTTATAGTTTTCTATGGTATTTTTGCTCTGTGGTATGCTAATTGATGCCTTTGTTGTAACCTCTAGATTTGTAGACAAGTGCTGAAGGTTGTGACCGGTGTTGAGTATCTTTATGCTAATTTGTTCAATCCACATTTAGAAAAAATAGAGTGGTGGAAGAATGCACTATTCTTGTTAAGTGTGCACCTCAAAAGATGACCGAAGTCTGACAATGTTAGGTCTTGTATGTATTTTGATTTCGGAGGATTTTGGAGGGTACTCGTTATTGTTCTCGTCCGTAGTTTCCTTACCAACAATTAGCACCAACTCAGAATCTGAGAGTTATTCATAATATTTTGTCTGACTTTTATAGGGCGTTCTCAACATAAAGTTGTGGGCATTTTGGTTGGATAAGACTGAGATAATGAATACAAAGAAAACATATAGAGAAGATGCAAGAATTAATAGACAATGGATTATCAAAGTTCATGTAAATTGTAATTTCTTGAAGACTTTGGATGAACGATTGTTAACAAGAAATTAAAAGGATTATACAGATCAAGAAACTTGATAATAATTACTTAATAATAATTACTTATAATTAAGAGTTAAGTTGCTAGCAAAATTTAAAGTGTTATCCAGAAAAACTAGTGACGTATCCTGTCCTTACCCAATGTCATCAGTAGTGTATTTTCAACCTTCCCCTCTATTAACAAAAGATATGAATTGGACATTAACATTTTACATTTGGATTTCAGGTGGTTTTAGATTCTGATGGTAAGCTGTTTGGTGGATTTGGCCGGATTGATCCTTCTGCAGAGTACTTCACGAGTGTAAGAACCTACTTGAAAATTTAGTTTCAGGTATGCATATATGGCTAGTTAAACAACTTGAAAACAACCTTTTCTTTGATCCTGCAGGAGGTGATGCATGACAACAGGCCTCGTTCTTTCTTGGTGTATTCCCCAAGCAGAACTGTTGTTGTGTATGCGCTTTCAGAGGACTGAAGTGCAATGCAAGCAGATGTTCTTTTAACACAGCTCGAAATTCTTTTAAGTTTGTAAATCTCAAGGAATCAGAGAGTGCGGGAGGTGCTGCTGATGCCTAAAATATTATATCATGAAGCAGTAGAGTTTTCATGGCTGACCCGCAAGTCCAATGTTCCGGAATCCGGAACATATGGGAGCGAAGCATGAATCTACAGTCTGGAGGTACAAGGGGCATTGCACTCCCTGTCCTTTTGCAAGATCCGGCAGTTTATCGTTGGGCCCTAATTATGTACATCTTCTGTTTATGTCCTTCCTAAATCAAATCAAGTAGAAACCAATCTCTCTCTGGAAGGTGAATGTTATATGGATCTATATATTATAGTTTACATGCATATCATTTTAATCATTTCTACCTTTCTGAAGTTGTATAGTGTTTTTATTTTATTTGTTAAAAAATGAACCCCCCCCCCCCCCCCCCCACCCCCCCCCCGCGGCCGGGATAATAGGACAAAAATCCTCCCAAGTCTTCATATATTAGAGGGAAACCCCGGTTCTCTGGGACTGCTGCTAGGCCAAGAAAGTTAATTGTTTCTATGATGATGATATGCAATTAGCTTAATGGAACTTGTTTATGTTTGAGATTGCTACTGTGTTGCTGAACGTACAATAAACAAGCCACGTTTGAGAAATTCATCAAATTGCAAATATTAAGCAGTAGTAATTGGGTTGGCGGAACTGATGAATTCAGATTAATTTCTTTGGGAACTTGTGTGTTAAGAGACAATGAGAAGCAGTCAAACATGAGTCTCGGCACATACTGGTTCTAGCGTAGCTGCGCTAAGGGAATGTTCTATGTGCCAAGAGGATGTTTGGTTTATAAGTATTTCTATAAACTTCAAGAATTAATCACAATTAACATTTTATAGAAAGAAACTGTGAGAACTCTATTAGCTAATGGTTGCTTAGGTGAGATTATTACATTGATGGGGTGATTTTTTAGAAAGTTCTCCATCCATAGCGTTAAAATAGTATCATAACTAGTTGAAATTTTGCGAAACCAAGTGTTGTTATATGAAGCCAGGTGTCACACCAAGTAAAATATCATAGCATATTAGGATTATAGGATGTAGTCTGAATTGATAGGAATCACCTTCAAAATCCACAAGGCCATCTTTGAAATCATAACTGATTTAAGTCAAAATTCTACACAAGACGTGCTTAGGCGTTTCATATAAGTGAGATCTTTTTCTTTTGGGGGTGTGTGGGGGTGTGTGTGTGTCTGGGCTCTTGAACCTAGAACTTCTTATCCCAACTTAAACCTTTTGGCGTCTGAGGCTTTTTGATTTATTCGGAAGTTCAATTGCTACTGCTCGGAGATTAGAATTTGGGCGCATGCCACGCAGATGCAGCAAAAGTGGCTTAAAATAAAATTTAAGAGTATCTTTTTAGTTTTTATGTATTTTTTTTTAATAAGAAGTTCACTCTAATTCTAGAAAATTTTAATGTTAAATAGGAAAGGAAAACCTTCCATTTTTTTAGCATCATTTTACTCAAATAAATGTTGTTGTTTTTTTTTTCTATTTTCAAAATTCTTTTTTGAAATAGGAATCCCTATTAAAGTGTCTGCCAGTACACCAAAACTTCAAAGTTAATTTAAGAGTTGAGATATTTATTATATTTTAACACGCCCCCTGCAGGTTGAGCGTCTTTTTTATGAGCAGAAATATGAGCTTTTCGTAGTAGTGGTAATTTTATTTTAACTCTGTTTTTTAATGCATGACGGGTGAGAATTAAATCTAGGTTGCTTTGATACAATATTAAAGTTCCTGTCACTGTACTAAAACTCTGAAGTTGAGAATTGAAGTATTTATATTTTAACAATTCCTCGTTAATATTGTTCTTTTCTAAATATGTAATCATGAAGAGAGATAAGTAACTTTTTTAATCTAATAAATGTTATTTTATTTTAAAATTATAAAATAGAGATATAAAATGTACGACTATCTCAAGATATATTAAAAATATGTAAATGGGTGAATTGGAGCGACAAAAACATGGGTTACTATCACATTACAATTCTAACCAGAAGGATTGTGCTTATTAAACTGACCGAAGGGAGGTTTCTCCCCTGACTCCTTCACGATTGCTGTCCGTCCCCTCCCGTGCCCCCATCTCCCTCCCCTCTCTGTGTCTCCCTGCTCCCTCCCCTCCTCCCCTCCTCCCCTTTACTCTCTCCCTCTCTCTACACCACCCCCCCCCCCCAACCCCGCCATTATCGCTAGGTTTTTCACCGCCTGACGGCGGTTTACTAGTAATAGTAGAGATGTTTTCAATTTTCAAATATCCAGGGTTCTAATGGAAAAAACAACTTGAAAGGGCTCTAAACGTAAAACAAGCGACTGTGTTTTAACAAGGGACGCACACAGCTCGGGGAGTTTTAACCCCAATACGTTCAGAATTGCTTGAAGCGGCGAACGACGGCGGTTTAGTTAGATCGTCGACGACCATCATGGATCTTCTCTTTCGCCATCAAACCCTCCTGCGTCTCAAGGTCATATTTTGATCTCCTCCTCCTATTTAGATTCTTTGATTCCATTTCGAATTCGGGTTAGGGTTTCAACATCACCGCCCCCATGCATTGCAACTCGGATTGGGTTAAGATTGGTCCATCATCTTTCTCCGCGCCCTAACCGTTTTGATTTATTTTGTGTTAGTTTTAATATTATGCAATCCCTTTTCCCCCTTCATTTAATTTTGATTTAGTCGGGATAGAGGGTTTTCTGTATTTTATTTCAAAAAATCGCGTTTGCTGCTGCTTAGTTGATTGATAAATAGTAGAAGAAAACAAGAGCAAGAGGAAGATGCGAGGAGGAGGCCAAAAAACTGGTGGTGGAAGAGGGAGAGGGAGAG
Organism: Agave tequilana; assembly: GCA_038442645.1. NCBI lineage: Eukaryota > Viridiplantae > Streptophyta > Magnoliopsida > Asparagales > Asparagaceae > Agave > Agave tequilana. The sequence goes on from JAVJIF010009915.1 coordinate 29,927, forward strand.
GAGACACCCATGCCCGAAATCGGTCTCCTAGTCCCTCAAACATCAGAGACCATCGATCTGGGTCCGGATATCGCAACAACTCCTCTTTACCTCACCGCCCATCACACCGCACCCTCCGACCCCCGCCTGCTGACAGGCGGCTCCCTCACCGCCCTGTCGGTCAGACTTCATCTAACGAACGACAAGGAGAGAGGGATTATGCTGTGAGGCGATCGGAACACGGGATGCACCGGACCACCTCCTTCCATGATGAGGTCATCGACTTCCAGCACAATTATTTGTTGCCTGACCATCCTACTGATTTGAGTGATGTGCATGCTCCGCTGAAGTCATCTGGGACCATGAGGGATAAAGATTTGGCTGGTTCTTCCTCGGGACTTGATAGCCGAGGGATGTTGGTTCAAGAATCCTTGTTTTTGGATGATGGGTCTAAGCGGACTTTCTACACACTGCCGCAGGACTCAGGACATCCGTTTGATTCGGTTGCTTTGGGCTTGTCGGAGAACATGAGAAGTATTGGTAGTGGCGGCGGTGTCAATCCCGGGATGCCTCGGTTCGATCAGCCGCTAAGGGATTCTTATGGTGATAAAGAGATGGAGAAGTTTTATACGAGAGATGTCTCTTTTTCGGCGATGGCTCCTCCCTCTCTGGCAAGGCCCTACGGTAGCACTCTCTCTTCCAGCTTGTCAAAGGACCTTGATTTGTTGCGGTCATATGGTGACAGTGGTGGTGTTGGCAAGTTCTTGGATGATCCTTTGGAGTATAATGGTCACAACCAATCACCACTCTCTGATTGTGTGAGGAGGGCCCCAGTGATTCAGCCTGTCAGGAAGGAGCCCGTGGACTATGGTTACAATGAGCTAGGTCGGAGAAGAAGGGACGATGAGGATCTCCTTCCATCAGATGGACCATACCGGAAGATGGCGTATGACCCTAGGGGTGCGTATAGGGATGCAGACGTTTCATCTTTTTTGGATCCTGCTGGACGAAGGATTGATAGAGATGAAGCTTATTGTAAGAAATTCAACGAGGGCAGTCTCTGGGATGAACATTATTCTCTACATGAAGCCATGAACTTTCGTGATCAAAAGGGGGTTCATGAGGATTATGTTGGCAGTTCTGGTGGTCGGTACGCTGAATTTGGGCTGAAAGCATCACAAGATCATGAGTTTACGCCATTTGAGAAGAGAGATCATTTTGGGAGAGATGTTGCTGCGGTGCTATATAGAGACAGACTTAACAGTCCTCTGTTAGTAGATCATCCCTTCGATATGTCTAGGCATGGTGTGAGCTACCCCAGAGAGAAGTCAAGAGGGGATGCTGACTTTGATATTTCTGATCGGTCATCCAATAGAATGCTGAGAAGAAATTATGTTATGGCTGCTGATCTGAGCGGACGGAATGTTCATAGAAGGTTACAGTCACCCATTAATGGTGATGAAATGTGGTCTAATGAAGAAGAATACAGATCCTTTGAAGAAGAATATAGATCCTTTGAAGAAAGCAGGGAGTGTTTACCTCCTAAAAAGCTAGTCACTGGGCAGTCTCAGTATAAACTGCCCTCACGTAAAATGTCTAGAAATGATGGACAAGGTCTATCTAGTGATTCTTCTGCACGCGTGGAAGGTGTCCGTAGAACTAGCTTAAAGAAACGGCTGAGACCTGGATCTTCAGACTTCCATGGTACATTCGCTTTGGAGAGAAGGCAAGAGTTTTTTAGACCCCACAAAATTTGGAAGTGGGGTCAAGAAGATAGGGATGGTAGTCTGAATGCACCTGATGGAGATGGTCAGGTTGATGCTGCTCGCCGTATGAAGAAAGATCCCCCTGAAGATTCAGAGGAGTTTAAGCAGCAAGTTCATAAGGCCTTTCTACTTTTTTCTAAGCTGTTGAACGAGACCCCGCACCAACAGAAAAGGTTTCGGGGTGATCAAGCAAAATCCAGCAAACTGTTGTGCTGTGTATGTGGCAGGTCCGTCTTCTTCATTTGTGATATATTTCTGGAAGTTGAACGCTTGCTTGCTCATCATATTGCGATTCAAAAGTACCTGTCTGACATTTCACGAGTTTCATCAAGTCATTAGGTTTTATGACCCCCATACCAGGAACCATACCTTATTGCTACTGCATCAGCGAGCATACACATACATTACGAGGTGTTAGAAGATGCCTTTTGGGTATGAGATGTCCCTATTCCCTATATTAAGGTGGTGATTGATACGTGGAACTATTCGTTTTTGGTAGATTACAAGCACCAAAGTTAAGAACGCAAAGCAACACATACACATGCATGAGAAGTTTTTTGCAAAGATATTTGTCTGTTAGTTGTGCTATTAGCTGCATCTTCTTTAATGATGACAGCTCCTGGCTGAAATTACTCCTCGGAATTCCCTAGGTATCTTTGAGAAGGTTTATATTAATATTCCTAGTTAACCTGGTAGATTTGAATTGAAAAAGGAAAAAATTCAAACAAACAGGATTAAATTTGAGTTTCAACAGGCCTATAATCTGGCAGATGCTTCTTCAAGTAATCTTTCTTCATCTCGTGAACCGATTTATTCCAGATATTCATTTGCAAGGTACAGGAAATTGCCTGTACAATAAGCAAATTCATCACACTTAAGGGATGTAGTAGGACTGTGGGAGCTATTGCTGGTCATTCATCCTACTTGGCGAGTGAACGAAATTTACATAGAATATTTATTATTTAACCCTAAAGCTGGACAAAAAGTTACAGGGTTTGCTCTTTAGTATTACTTAATATATCAGCAACTAGTTTCTGGATAATTCTTTGAGGATATATGAAAGAATTACATGAGGTTGCCCTTTGCTGATCAGTGATTGTTGATCCCTGATTTGACAAGCTCGAATATTATTTTCCTCTCTGGATAGTTCTATTCTATGAGGGAGGACATTCAAGTGTTTGACATTCAGCTAGAGTGATCTACCAAATGGATGGATATGCCAATATAGTCTTTAGAGCCTTTTATTGGCTTCCATGTCATTTACTGGAGGGGTTCATTCATGTTCCAGACTATTCATTAGAATTTCATCTTTTCCAGCATGTATTTGAATCTTTTCTTCCAACATTTTGGATAATATGCTCTTTATGGTGGTGACCTTGAAGATTTTTCATAAAGATGACCATATAAGTTTTGCTTGCTATCCTTGCTGCTGATCTTAAAGATCTTTATAGTTTCAGGATTTTACTACCCTATATCAGGAGTTGCCTGTTCAAGTAGCCATGATAATTGTTTAGATAAGGATAAGAGGCTATGGCCGTGTTCTCTATCCATTTGATGGTTATTCTTATCGCTGATACGAGGATTCTTGGATTTTACTATCCATTAAATAAGGACTCTTGGATTTTACTACCCTATAACAGTAGTTGCCTGTTCAAGTAAGCCATGATATAATTGTTTTTATGAGGTTTTTTGGTTATGGCTCTGCTTTTAATTTGATGGTTATTCTTATCACTGATGCAGCCATTAATTTATCATTCATATGAATAATTTTAACTTTTGAGTTCAATTACCTGGTTTTGACTGAAAACAAGTGGGAATTCTCAATGTGCTATCCATTTTCTAACTCCTTCCAAGCATATGTAGATTGCAGCTTTGAATATCACTGGAGCCTATTTTGCTGATTTCTATTGAAGTAGTTTATTGTTGCACCTTTCCTTTAAATTCTTAGATTTGATATCTTTGGAGTTCCATTACAGTATTCTAATGTCATCTAATGTCATCTATTTGTGTTTTTGTTTATGACTACGTTTTTTTGCTTTTGTCGTAGTGTTCTGTCTACGGTGTTCGTTTTATATTTTTGCCGCTTTACCTTTGTTTTTTCTTCTTGATCATTCATTTGTATTACAACTACTAAACTATGATTATTACGTGTTTCTGGACTACATTAAATTGGTATGATACATTCGGCAGAGAAATTGGAGACAGTTTATTGCGGTTTGGAACTTCGGCCTTTTTAAACTTAGATGGTCCCACGAACTTTGCGTCTTATTATAGAAACCTATACATTGTTTTGATTAAGCATTTAGTATTGGCAAAAGCTTGCCCTAATATACGAAGTGTGTTGTGTGTAGGTTGTATTATATGTATCTCTTGTCATTGCTAAAAATTATATTCATCGACTGCACTTTCTTTTATTGATGGTATAAGATACAGTGGTTAGTTAATTTGGAATCATTTTTCAGCCACTTTCCGAAGGAGTTTGTGGATATACACAGCCTGTTGACTCATTCATACCGTTCTCTCAAGGCGGGTTTACGAACAGACCATTTGGGCTTTCACAAAGCACTCTGCGTTCTTAATGGCTGGAATTGGCGCGTGGCTCCCGACCCTTCCCAGGCAAATAGACGAAGAATTCCTTCTGAAATTAAGGCATTGAAGGAAGATCTCATTCTTTGGCCTCCAATTGTCATTATTCATAACAGTTCCATTGAGAACAAGAGTAAAAGCAATGGGCTGAGAGTTGTATCCATTGAGAACTTAAAGGAGATGCTCACAGGTCTGATATTTGCACCTAAACTTTTTGCTACTGCTAATGCTATTCAAGCTTGTGCCAATATAGATGTTTGTTTGAGTACTAGTCAAATTTATATTTCAACCAAAATGATACAAATTACAAATACACTCTACCTACCATTTCCTACGTATAATTAAACCTGCTTTTGACATAACTAAAGACTAAAATTGGCTGGTGGTTTTTTTTTTTTAATCTTTCAGAATCCTACAGTTATATTGTTTTTAGTTTCTATTCATGGTCTGCCATCTAATTAACACATTATTTTCTTCTTTCTGCCACATACCAGCTTAACCAGAAAGCAAGTTGATGTTATATTCTGTCAAGTTTTCAACAGACAAGTAGACCATCTACCCTGTTATGTTTTTTTTCCCTTTCGTTAGCTGGTATGTAGTACCTTGGTTTACAATTATACGGAGCTATTGATTGCCAATCTTTTGAATATTTTTTTATAGTAGTATTTAGCATGCACCACGAACTAATATATGTGAATCATAGCTGTATGTTTTTTATTTTCATATCATTTGTTTTTTATATATTTATGCAGAATTTATATGTTTGTCGGTTGCAGAGATGGGTTTTGGTGCAGGGAAGACCCTGGTCGGTAGAGGAAAGCCAGCTAACCAAAGTGTGCTTTTAGTCAAGTTCATGCCTACTCTCTCTGGGTTGCAAGAGGCAGAAAGGCTTCACAAGTACTATGATGATAACAATCGGGGAAGGCTAGGATTTCAGCAGATCACTTCCAACAACGACAGCGGTGGGGAAACCAGAGTGGAGAAGGACGAGGAGCTTCTGTATGGGTACATGGCAGTTGCAGAAGACTTGGATAAACTCGATCCAGAAACCAAGAAAAGAAGCTTGGTCAAGAGCAAAAAAGATATTGAGGCCATTGCGGATGCCCTCCTTAAAATTGAGTAGACTGGCTGGACCGTTAGGTGGTCTATTCTGAGCTGATGCTAATAGATTTTATTCTTTTTTGTCTGCATGGCCTTTTTTAATTTCCCACTTTTGTGTTATGCTGGATTGCTGATAAGCACGTTTTTTATAATGATTGGAATGGCCTCATATTTATAGTGATGTCTTTGCTCATTTCACTGCATATTTTAGTTGTCTCTCGCTCAAACTCATGTTGGGTTGCTTCCTGAAGGTTCAGTTTGTGGAGCTGTCTTGTGTTTGAAATGGAGTATAATTTGTTTTTCACTAGTTAAGCTCACACAAGCTCGTTGTCTTCTGATCAAATGTATTTGGTTTGCAATGTGGAAGGAAAGAAGAGGATCATTTCCAGTCTTGGAAGCTGATGGTGCATAAAGTTGCAAGGCTTTAGTTCGTTTGCTGTTACATAACCACTTGTACCTAACTTTTTGTCTTCAGTTGAATCAGGTCAGCAGCAGATTCCACCGTATTTACACATGATTTGTAATTCAAGTTCTTGAGAATTTTATTGGACTTATCTGTTCATTACTGATAACAATCGAATCAAAATAGGAATCTGATTAAAACTGGTCACGAAACAAACAGGAATCTGATTAAAACTCTAAAAGGGGAGCGGGTCGAAGTCAAATGTGGGGCATGAAACAAACGTGTTTGGATTTGCGGCAGAACTCCAACATTTGCAACCTGCAGTGCAGTAGAGTTGATGGTGGAAGCATGAGCTGGTTGTGCTGGCAAATAACAATCCAAAAAAAATCTCCACAAACACAACAAGCATGGTTGTATTGCCATCATAGCCAATGACTGCAATGAATTGCTCCTGAGAAAGGCACGCATGTGGGTCCTAAGCATCTAGTGATTAATTCCATTTTTGCATAAACGATCTTAATTTAGGAAGCATGCATCATTAGTCAAAAAGGAACTGTATAACAATCAAATTAAGAAGAATGATTACATTGGGTTCAAAAGAAAAAGTGAGAGGAAAAAAGAAGGCATAATAAGAGAAGGGAAAAAGAAAAGAAAAAAGTAGCTAGAGAGAGAATTTCCATGTTGGAAAAGCCAGTACTCATCCATCCATCTCATACAATTTTTTATCTTGGCCCCTACGGCTCTCCATCTCTTTACCCTGTTCAGAAAAGAAGAGCCCAACCCTGTCTACTCACATTACTAGTCTTCAAATCCAAGCACCCTTCTCTTGTGCTCAGACTTCACCCAATGCCCCTTGTGACCTTTCAACAGAAATTAATCTTTTCGTTTTTAACTGTATGATTAGCTCTCTTAAATCACTTCATTAACAAATCATTGGAAACAATAGTTTTACTCTTGTACCAACTCAGGAAATGGCCATCCTGCCAACTTAGGAAAACCAAATTTTACCAATTTTTGTTTGAGGTAACATAAAACCATCACACTAGGTGGTGGTAATAATAATAATAATAATAAAAGTTGTTCATGATCTGTTAAGTGTTTTGTAATTTGAAGTTTTGATACATAATTAGTAAATATAAATGCATAGAAAATGGTCCCTGTGTTGTGGTTTTAAAGTAATTTCACCATTGTCATTTTTTTTTCCCATCACCAAGAATCGGAACTTGCTTGACACTCTAAAAAGCTTCCAGCTGCATCCTTCATTTAAATACTTGGGGCGAAAGAAGCCCCCAACTTTGCGCACATAGAGCGGAGAAAGAGAATACAACCTCATAGAATTCAGAAACTAGAAGAGAGTTTGAGAGCAGAGATGCAGACACCGACATCCGAGCAACAGCAGCAGTACATTTCGAGGATCAAGGACTCTGGCAACAGCTTCAGAGACAGCCCGACAAAGGAAGAGAAGGAAGAGGAGGAGATGTCGAGGTCAGCTCTGTCGGTTTTCCGAGCAAAGGAAGAACAGATTGAGAGGAAGAAGTTGGAGGTCAGAGAGAAGGTTTTTGCTCAGTTAGGGAGGGTGGAGGAAGAGAGCAAGCGATTAGCAGAGATCCGAGAGGTGAGTTGAATCACCATCAAAGTTCTTGTAATGGTCTTCGTCTTAATAATAGCAATTTAGATCCAGAGAACAATATTATAAAAGTTTTCTGGTGGTCGTGTTTCTCAATTGAAAGATCCATAGGCACAATATATGTGCCCATGTTATGTTGAGATTGCATAATGTCTTCATACATAGAAACCTATATTACATTGATGGGAAAAGTTTTATTGGTTGGTTACTGCAAAATATTGTGATAGGAGCTCGATGCCATGGCAGATCCAACGAGGAAGGAAGTCGCAACTGTTCGTAAGAGAATCGATGCAGTTAACCGTGAACTGAAACCTCTTGGACAGAGCTGCCTGAAAAAGGTGGGAATTCTTTGAAATTACTACCTGTAACATTAAAATTGAGGAATTTTTGTGCTCATTGTGATTAAGATTAATCCATGTTTGTTATTAATGAAGGAGAAGGAATATAAAGAAGCGCTTGAAGCCTTCAACGAGAAGAATAAGGAAAAAAATCAGTTGATCGACAAATTAATGGAGGTGAAATTCCTTTTCTTTTTCACTCTTTCAATTCAGTGCTCACATAATCCATATGAGTTCATAACTCCATTAACTTTGATGTGTGAACAGCTGGTGGCAGAGAGCGAAAGACTGAGGATGAAAAAGCTGGAGGAGTTGAGCAAGACAATAGACTCTCTCCACTAAATCAATCTGCTGATTTCTACCAAGGAAAATAGGGCTGTGTGATTTTGCTTGGTGTTGAAATAATTGTTTATTTTGATTTTCATTTGTGACAAACTGTTCCAATTTAGTTAGCAAGTGCCCTGTGAAAAAAAAAAAAAAAAAAAAATTGTAACTGATGAAATTGACCACTCTTCTTTGGTGTTGGGTTTTCCTTAACTCTGTTTTTCACCTATGTTAATACAGCATCATGTATGGTTTCGACCATTTTCATGTTGACACAGCAGGGAAAGACTTGGAGAACAAAAACATGGAGAAATCAATAGATCGAGCAATATATTATCCACTGAGTCAACTTGCAGATGGGATTTGTGTTTCAAATGACTACTTCTTGATGTTTTATCTGATACTGGCCTTAGGAATAGTTGTTGCATTTGTAGGTCTTACTTGATCATCAGGTAAATCGATATTCAGATTGGTGATACATCAATCAAATTGGTCTACTAGATTGTACACTCCACTAAATTTTCAAAAATTTGTACAACAATCAAAAGAGCTGAAAAATATCAGAAACGAGAAAATTTTAGTCAATTATGCATTAATCAAAGCAATAAAAGATGATAGATACAAAGTTTCCTAGTGGAGTTGCACTAAAACATCATGATTCAACAATAGACAATGAGTAAAACTAAGTTGGTGGTGTTGCACTAAAACACATATTCAATGATTATACGGGAAAGAAAGGGCAAAAAATGGAATATTTTACTACAATCACCTGCTTTGCTTCATAATTAGAAAAAATCTCAGCATCTTAATTTGATTTGCTATAGCCTCATTCACGTCAGCATAAACTGATTCCTCACAAATATCACTTGTTTATAAATTTACATTTTCCTACTTTACTTTTCCCCATTGTCTCTGATATTGCTCTTCTCTCAACTTTGACTTTGATGCAAAGTAATTCGCGGGTCCACCTCTACGATCAGGTCGTCGTGGGGGCTAGAAGGGGGCGAGGATCCCCCTCTCGGGGTCGGGACCAGAGCCACTAGAATTTTTTTTTTTTTGAGGATTGATCTTTTTGCAGATCTCGTTTTGTACGTGTTGAGTTTTGTTTGTGTTTATTCTGAAAAGTATTAGAAATTATTCGATATCATGGACAAGAGTCTGATAATTATGACGACTGATATGAAGAGTGCGACTCATGATCACAATCTTCTGTGAGTACTGACTCAGAAATAAGACATTTTTTGAAGACTACATGATCGGAATTCTCACAAAAACTCAAAAATAAAATATTTTGTAAGAATTGCGACTATAATTGTAGTCTTTTTTTTATGACTGTGAACATTGTCGCAGTCTACATAAACATTCAAATATAAGAAAATTTTATAAATACTGCGATCATACTCGCAGTTCTGACGGAGAGGTTTTGTTATTCTGGAGCGAAAATTTTTCCTCAAAATTTAAAGTTATGGGAGATGGAACAATTCTGGAATCTCTCGACAACCCTAACCCTAGCAGCGAGCCACCGCCGCCGTTGAAGAAGAAGGTAGTGGTGATAATGGGGGCATCAGGCTCTGGCAAGTCGCTCCTCGCGATTGACCTCGCCTCCCACTTCGCCGCCGTCGAGGTCATAAACGCAGACTCAATGCAAGTCTACCGAGGCCTCGACGTACTCACCAACAAGGTTCTTCTCTCCGAACGCAAAGGTGATGCCTTTCTCTTCTCTCCTCTTATTTGATTGGTTAAGAGTTCTCTAAAACTCTCTGGACGTCTCATCATCTCCTTGGGACGTCGATGCGTCCGTTGAGTTCACTTCAAGAGAATTTCGTGATCTAGCCAGGCCCGTAAAATCTCGACTTGCTTGCTTGATTCTGTACTTTCTTTCTTTTGGGTGATGATGAGATTATTTGATACTTACTCGCATTGGATAGATTATTGATGACATACGGTCCCGCAACTGCCTTCCAGTTATTGTTGGGGGTACAAATTACTATATCCAGGTTAGTTCCTAAATTGCAGTTTTTTCCCCTTCTAAAATTCCCTTTTTTCTTTTAAGCTTACCATCAACTTTTCCGCCGCTGATGCTGTTTTCTTGCTGTTGCTGTTACTGGTAGGCTCTTATAAGCCCATTTCTTATAGATTATGTGGTGGAAGATATGTAAGAATGCGCTAGTATTGCCCCTCAAGGTTAGATAGGAAAAGAAAAACTGATTTAATAGTTGAAATTTAGTTAGCTTGCATTCTAATATTTTGTAACTGCTGGCTTCTTATTTGTGCCTGTTAGATTTAGGCAATGCAGATTTTGTTAGGATTATGACGTGAATACGTCATGAAGGTTGATTAATGTCAGATTTGATAGTTTTTATTTCTGGATCTGTTTTGAATCCGAGTTGGATGCAAGTTTTCTTTAATATGATTGTAGGTGTTTTGAGTCCGAGTTAGATTCAAGTTTCCTTTATTCTAATTGAAGGAATTTGTTTAGGACTAGGAGAGCTCTATGATTTATAAATAATCCCTTAGGGGTGGCCTTCAATGTATTTCAAGAGAATCCCATGAATTTGTAATTCCTAAGGGTGTAATTCATCTAGATGAGAAATTCGTGAGAGAAGCTTTGCCACAAGGGTTCGCGGTTCTTGGCGGCCATCAAGGGCTTGTAACTTCTCAGCGTGAGGTGTAAGTAATTCTTACTGTACTTCCCTAAAGTTTTAATAAAGTTTCTCCCCCTTCTCTCGTAGACATAAACACGATCTGTTTGATCGGCGGAACCACGTTATATTGTGTGTTGGCTTTCTATCTAATTTGGAATATCTTCTTCTTCTCTTTTTCAAGTTGCCTTACTAGATCCTGTGGTCGTTTCCGCTGCGCCGCCTCAGTCGATCCGGTCGTGGGGATGTCCTCTCCTGAAATCACAACAATTGGTATCAGAGCATACAGATTGTTTCCCAACAATTGGTATCAGAGTAAGGTAACTTGAAGATGTCTGCGATCAAGTTCGATATTCAGAAGTTCGATGGCGTCATCAATTTCAGCAGGTGGTAGATTAGGATGAACGCCATCCTTACCCAGAGCGGGTTGAGGAAAGCACTACTCGGGAGGGAGAAAAAGCCTCAAGTCATGAAGAAAGAAACTTGACAGAAGTTGGATGAGAAAGCCTTGACAGCTATTCAGCTTTGCTTGGCCGATGAAGTGTTGGATAAGTTTTCTACAGAGAAAACAACGTCCTCGCTCCCAGGATCACTATCTGAAGAAGTCGTTGGCGAATCGGTTGATTCTGAAGCAACATCTCTTTCTTCTCTGCATGTATGAAGGTACACCTATTAAGTCTCACATTGCAGAATTTTTCTCGATTATCAATGATCTAGATAAAATAGAGGTTAAGATAGAAGATGAGGATCAAACACTTATATTACTGTGTTTTTTACCTTTTTCATATAAGAGCTTTAGGGAAGCTATCATTTATGGAGGCAAATCAACAATCAAGATCAATGAAGTTAAGGATCATCTACTCAATAAGGACAGAATTGACACCCAATTGACGGGTGAGTCTCATCATAATGATTCTGGGCAAGTTCATTATTCAAGGGAGAAGTGTAATAATGGAAGTTCCGCGGGTAACTCAAAACACAAGAATTTGACGTGCAACTATTGTCACAAAAAGGGGCACATTAGATCTGAGTGTTGGCTTCGAAAGAAAAAACAACCAGATGATATATGCTAATATCACTGAACTGGTTGAAGGAGATGAAGAACAGTGTGACGTTCTATCTGTTACAGACAGACCAGATGGTAACAAAGATAGATGGGTCATAGATTCTGAATGTTCATAGTATATAAGTTCTAATAGGAAGATGCTCTTTTCATACACTTCAGTTTAAGGGGGAGAAGTCTTATGGGAAATTCTGCTACAAGCAAGGTAATTGGCGAAGCAACAATTTAGTTTCGGTCTTATGATGGATGCATCACTACTCTTCAAAGCGTTCGTCATGTTCCCGAATCAAGGTACAATCTCATCTCTCTTGGAGCCCTACAAGGAAAAGGTTCTGTTTTAGTTCGAAAGGTGATCTTATGGAAGTTTCCAAAAAGGCCCATGTGATGTTTCAAGCCGAATGTGTTGGCAATGTGTATATGTTGCAGAATTTGGAGGTTAGAGTTGGTGGATTGCAGTTATCCTCGGCTTCAAAAGCGGTGGTTGTGGAACAATCAGAGACTACGATGGATTCGAGCTCGGATGTTCAATTGTACCCCGTAGGGAGATTGGGACTAAGCGCGCAATAAGGTAGTCCAGATCGTTACTCCTATGGTTGAGCAAATACTCATAGATCTTGTGTAGATCAAGGAGATCATTGGGTAATAAAGTTCAGGTGACCTAATCAAGATGTGAACCCCATGAGGGGGTTATGGAGAAGAGGGAGTGAGATGGAGATGAAGTCAAGTTTGTTCAATTGTGCGTGGATGCGAGTAAATGGAATATGATGGTTATTTTCAGACTTGGACGTATTCAAGTCAAGGGGGAGATTGTTAGGATTATGACGTGAATACGTCGTGAAGGTTGATTAATGTCGGATTTGGTAGTTTCCTTTTCTGGATCTGTTTTGAGTCCAAGTTGGATTCAAGTTTTATTTATTCTGATTGAAGGTGTTTTGAGTCCGAGTTGGATTCAAGTTTTCTTCATTCTGATTGAAGGAGTTTGTTTAGAACTAGGAAAGTTCAATGGTCTATAAATAACCCCTTAGGGGTGACCTTCAATGTATTCCAAAAGAATCTCATGAATTTGTAATTCCTAAGGGTGTAATTCATCTAGGTGAGAAATTTATGAGAGAAGCTTAGCCACAAGGGTTCGCTGTTCTTGGCGGCCATCAAGGGCTTGTAACTTCTCAGCGTGAGGTGTAATTAATTATTATTGTACTTCCCTAAAGTTTTAATAAAGTTTCTCCCCCTTCTCCCGTGGACATAAACATGATCTGTTTGATCGGTGGAACCACGTTATATTGTGTGTTGGCTTTCTATCTAATTTGGAATATCTTCTTCTTCTCTTTTTCAAGTTGCCTTACTAGATCTTGTGGTTCGTCTCCGCTGCGCCGCCCCAGTCGATCCGGTCGTGGGTGCGTCTTTTTTTGAAATCACAACAGATTTAACTGCTAGCTATGAGCGTCTTAAGGAGATTGATCCTGTTGCAGCAAACAAGATTCACCCAAATGACCATAGAATGGTAAGGATTCCCATGCTGTTGTTTATAAATGCTCCGCATGCTTTACCAAGCGATGAAGTATTAGCAAAGGTAAAGTTTCTTCTGTGTTTATCTTAGCTTATTTTAACTTGTTCAGTGAATAAATAGGCTTACTAAAAAAAAATGTAACAATTAAAATTAAAAAGTTGCCAAAAAGGAAATAATGTTTATAATTTACTATAGATGATAAAAATATGTCATTCCGGAGAAACTTAAAAAAGCGTCAAAGCATGTCTAACACGGGTTTAATTTTTTTATATATTATCAACGAATACATGTTTATTACTCATCTTTCTTTTTAAAAAAATGGAGAGGCATCAAAAGGCGGTGTTTTAAACGCAGTTTTGCTAACTATGCTCTAACGAGGATCTTTCTCTTCTATATATTTCTTCATGCTAGCATATGTTGTCCTACATTAAATATGGAGAAAACTGAGATGCCTTCTAATAGATGTAGTTTATAACTTTATGCAGTGCAGTGTCTATTAAAATTTGATCTCATGTCAAAATTTTCTGACAACTTGTCTATTTTTGGCTTAAACAATTGGTGTTTCCGGAGATAAACCGTTATCTTAGCTTGTATGAAAGCTCAAGTGTCCTGCGTAGCTTTCTTTTTCAAGGAAAGGCTGCAGAGTAAAGGATTTTGACTGATCAACAGTCAGCTTTTCTACTTTTTCCGTTCAATGTTTTGAGCGTGTGCGTGCGCGCACGCATGTGTGTGTGTGGGCGTGTGCGCACACGTGTCTCACAATTCTGCCTTATTGCATATTATAATGATGTGTTCTGGTTGATTGATCAAAATTCTGTGTGTGAGTGTGCGGAGGTGCATGCGTGCGTGTGTTCTGGAATTCTACTTTATTGCATATTATAATGATGTTTTGTGGTTGACTGATCAAAATGCTGCCATAGGATCTCTTATCTTGACCTTTAACTATTAATTGCATTTTTTTTCTTAAGATACATTGGTTGCAATAACATGCTAGATCATTTCAAAATGCATACCATGTTTGAGGTATTACCTAAGGAGAGATTGATAGGTTCAAGCATCTAGGAAGGGAACCATGAGGGCTAGAGCCTAGGGCCACCAATTTTGAGGATCATTTTGATGTCAATAGAATAAAAAAGTGTATAATTTTTATTCTGAAATTAATGGTGTGATCTCATATGTTGCATGAAAATGGACACGACAAGACATGAGATGACACAGAAACACTCGGCAAATTTAAAAAAAACCACACGGAAAACAGAAGTATCATGTTCGAGGTGTCCGGCACACGTCCGAATGTCTGTGCTATGCAAGTTATTCCTAATTAAAGAAGACAAAGAAGGTGCTGCTAGTGTAGACTGCAATTGATAGTACGATATATTTGTAAATTTTCTTTCCTCTCTTTCTTTCTTCCCCAATTTCGACTTTTCCAATTTGCTATGGCAGCGCACCAAAGCATTTGATAGAATGAGATAACTTATACTGTGAAGTATCATTTAAGTATAGTCTTGTGCGTTCTTTATTATGTGAAGTTAAAAATCCAAAGTTACTCCTCGGTGACTGCAATTTGGATCTTTCTTGTGTCAGGACAGAGAAATGGGGACGAGCTGATAGTTTCAGATATCATTGTTGTTTTATATGGCTGGATGTTTCTCTTCCTGTTCTGGATAAATATGTCGATCAAAGGGTGGATTGTATGATTGATAATGGTTTGTTACTTGAAGTCTATGATGCATACTAGCCAAATGCTGATTACACCTGTGGGCTGCGTCAGGCAATAGGTGTTCGAGAATTTGAGGAGTTTTTCAAAGAGTGCTTTTATGACATGGAGGCATCTGGTTGTCCATGTCTGGAAGGGAATGGTAGAAGCTGTAATGCAGAAATCGAAACTCCAATCTTGACAAACAAGGCTGATAATGCGTCAGGACCTACTCTTCTAGATGTTTTACGTTCCATTGATGGGAAGATCAAGAGTTTGCTTGGCGAATCAGTTGGCAAGCTAAAAGCCAACACAAGGAAACTTGTCCATTGTCAGGTAATTAATTTTCTTTCCTCTCTTAACAGTGACATTTATATGGAAATTTAGCTTTATCTGAAGTTATTTTGTAATGTACCAGTACTGCTACTGTTTTTATGACTAGAGCTTCTTTAATGATTTTCGATAAGAAGACTTAATCGGTTGAAGACCTTTTTTTGGGTGGAACTGGCAATACATTGATGCAACAGAAGTCTTTTTGTGTATTGTAGTGGTCACTTTCTGACCCGCTCAAGATCGTGATACATGTCCATCTGGCCTCAGATGGATGTGCGACACGTGTCAACTTTCAGAACATCTAATCTAGTACCTTCGTCCAGTTCGAATTTCGAACGGGTTAGGTAATTAGTAGAAGAGTCAGATCCGGTTACAGAGGTCTCTATCTCTAAGCCCAATCCTCATTCAAACGAGGCAGTTACCCCTCGGGAGCAGTTCGTCCTCATCTGTAACCAAGTACAGACCACTAAATAGAAATGAACTCTTTTATATATCGATTCAAGCCAGGGTGTTCAGCTCAAACGACTGTTAAGATGAGGAACTTAAGTGTTCAAACTGAGCAGGATTTTCTAACCTTATCTATTTGACATAACTTGTATAAATAGGAGATTCCTTACAATTTGGAAGGGGGCACGTTCACTTGAATCTGGAGAACCTTGTTTTAATCGCCATTGACATAGTGGAATTTCTCTATTCCTCTTCGTGATTTTTCCCTCTTCGGGTTTTATATGCAATTCACTGTGTTTGCGATTGGCTTTTTCTGTAATTTGATTACATTCACTTTTCTATTTTAGTGCGTGGACTGATTCTTTAAGAATCACCCACTGCATTTGGTGCTTCATTGAGATATATATATATACGCGGACTCATACCCTCGAGATATCTCGCTATCTAACAACTTTACCTTTTTATGAAAATATCCTCGCACAACGATCATGGCGCACAGGAACACCTCCCGTCATGGCGCCAACGCTCCTGACGAATTCGATCCATCGACCCTCTCCTGCGGACAACTTGTCCAGATGGTGATCGCTCTGCGACGATGGTTGGATGAACACTAAACAAAGGCCGATCGCGAGTGAGAACTTGTCGCTATCCATCGCGAGTGCGAGGCTGTAACACATGTCAATCATCAGCTCCTCATGCCGATAAAGGTTCTGCGAGAGGCGCAGCAGCGGGTCATCGAGTTAGGCGCACGGAAAATTCTGGCGGACCCTCCCCTCGAGGTCCACCAACATAATGCAACTCCGACCGATCTACGTTTCAAGCTGAACAAGATGCGCTCCAAAGCGACTGTCTTACATGATGGTCCCGAAAACCTTTATTCGACAATTCGAGGAAACGTGCAAGGGGGCACCAAGCCCCAACTCCCAAGGAGGATGCCCCCCCCCCCCCCCCCCGCGACGACGAAGACCGAAGATTCCATCACCTTCACCCTTAGCCTCCCGATCGATCAGATCTTTCATATCATTAAGCATCAACCTTGATTAGAACTCCCTATGACAGCCAGACACAACTCAGGTGCCTTGGAAGAGGAAGTTGCTCCTTTCACGACAGTCGGGGGCATGCCACAACGCAATGATGGGCCCTCAAGCGACATCTCGAGGACCTAGTTAGACGAGGACATCTGGACGAGTTCATCTTCGACTCGGAGGTAGACCCTGAGGTCGGAGAAGTGTCAGCTGAAATGGTCGACTGAAAACGCTCGCTCCTTAACATCACCCGGAATGGGAAGATCCCACCAGGCAATTTGCTTACCACCCGGAGCGGTGCTACATGTAAAACTGCATGACATCTAATAAAACTATGCTAATTTTTTTTTTTTGACGTCTTCTCCAGGTATAACCACACTCGAGTGAGTCAACAATATATATTGGGTCCTACCCTGATGGCTATGAGGGAAAAATAACCCTCATGGCAATCTCTCGCGGAGCCCCCTGAAAAAGGGAGGCTCACCCATTAGGGCTGCTCGGAATCAGCATAGACAGGTTTTCACCTTGGTGGCCACTCAAGCGAGTCAACAATCTATATAGGTCCTACCTTGATGGCTATGAGCAAAAAACGGTCCCCGCGGCTCTCTCGAGGAGCCCCCTGAAAGACGGAGGCTCGCTCACTAGGGCTGCTCGGAGTCAGCCTAGACAGGTTTTCACCTTGATGGCCACTCGAGTGAGTTAACAACTTATATCGGGTCCTATCCTGACTGCTATGAGGAAAAAATAGCCCCCGTACCTATCCCTCGAGGAGTCACCTGAAAGACGGAGGCTCGCTCACTGGGGTTGCTCGGAGTCAGCCTAGACAGATTTTCACCTTGATGGCCACTCGAATGAGTCAACAACCTATGTCGGGTCCTACCCTGACGGTTATAAGGGAAAACAACCCTTGCGGTTATCCCTCAGAGAGCCTTCTAAAAGACGGAGGCTCGCCCACTAGGGCTAATCGGAGTCAATCTAGACAGGTTTTCACATTAATGGCCACTCGAGTGAGTCAACAACTCATAGCGGATCCTATCCTGACGGCTATGAGGGAAAAAATAGCCCCTGCGGCAATCTCTCGGGAGTCCCTTGAAAGACGGAGGCTCACACACTAGGTCTGTTCAGAGTCAGCCTAGATAGGTTTTCACCTTGATGGCCACTCGAGTGAGTCAATAACCTATATCAGGTCCTATACCGACGGCTATGAGGTAAAAATAGCCCCCGCGGCTATCCCTCGGGAAGTCTTTTGAAAGACGGAGGCTCGCTTACTAGGGTTGCTTGGAGTCAGCCTAGAAAAATTTTCACCATGATGGCCACTCGAGTGAGTCAACAGCCTATATTGAGTCCTACTCTGACGGCTATGAGGGAAAAACAGCCCTCACGACTATCCCTCCCTGAAAGACGGAGGCTCGCCCATTAGGGTTGCTCGAAGTCAGCCTAAATAGGTTTTCACTTTGATGGCCACTCGAGTGAGTCAACAGCTTATATAGGCTCCTACCCTGACGACTATGAGGGAAAAACAGCCCGTGGCTATCCCTCGGGAAGCTCCCTGAAAGACGGAGGCTCGCCTACTAGGTCTGCTCGGAGCCAGTCTAGACAGATTTTCACTTTGATGGCCATTCGAGTGAGTAAACATCCTATATCGGGTTCTATTCTGATGACTATGAGGGAAAACAACCCCTGCAGCTATCTCTTGGGGAGCCCCCTAAAAGACGGAGGCTATCCACTAGGGCTGCTCCGAGTCAGCCTTGATAAGTTTTCACCTTGATGGCCACTTGAGTGAGTCAACAGCTTATATAGGGTCCTATCTTGACGGCTATGAGGAAAAAACAGCCCCTGCGGCTATAACTCAGGGAGCCCCCTGAAAGATGGAGGCTCGCCTAATGAGGCTGCTCGGAGTCAGTCTAAATATGTTTTCACCTTGATGGCCACTCGAGTGAGTCAACAGCTTATATCGGGTCCTACCCTGACGGCTATGAGAGAAAAACAGCCCCACGGTTATATCTCGGGGAGTCCCTAAAAGATGGAGGCTCGCCCACTATGGCTGCTCGGAATCAGCTTAGACATGTTTTCACCTTAATAGCCACTCGAGTGAGTCAACAGCCTATATCGGGTCCTACTTCGATGACTCCCTACAGACAAAGACAATGCATCACATGAGAGGTCAAAATCAACAATTCAACCCACAAAAAATGGACATATCTCTTAGTCACACTCATCTATACAAAAGCGGGTTAGCCCCATCGCTCCCGTCTGCGACTGCTCCCCCGATCCGTCCACCCTCTCCGAGCTCTCTCATGCCAACTTTCAGAGCTCTCAACATGATCTGTCGATTTTTTGGGCTGATGACCCAACCCTCTGGGCCAGGAGCTATAACCCTCGGGGCTCTGGTTCTCGACCCCTAGCCATCCTCCGATGCTCTCTGCTCGGACATCATATCTAAGGGCTACAACCTCAGAACACAGCT
The DNA here is from genome assembly GCA_038442645.1 of Agave tequilana. Taxonomy (NCBI): domain Eukaryota; kingdom Viridiplantae; phylum Streptophyta; class Magnoliopsida; order Asparagales; family Asparagaceae; genus Agave; species Agave tequilana. The sequence continues at coordinate 49,231 of JAVJIF010009915.1, forward strand.
TCTGTGCCTCCCATGAGCAAGCCCAAGATCATTATGACAATCCGACTGACGCGAGATTTCAGCCCTCAACTCTTTCACATCCTTATCACGACCCTCCAAATTACCCCACAACACGCGGACCTCGCGCTCGAGCGCCAGCTTCTGTGAACAACCCTTATCGATCTGCTTCCGAAGAGAAGAGATCTCTGATTGGGCCGAGGCCAACTTTTTCTGGATATCAAACACCTCCTCCAACACCTTCTGCAACTCTAAAAGCCGGGCCAAAAGCCTCTCTTCAAGCTCGATCTTCTCCCTCCTTAGCGAAGCACTCGCCGCCCGTAACTCACGTCATTTTTGAAGGACCTCGTTCACCCTCATCTTGAGGCCTGTCACGATTATATTGTGGGAAGTGAGCTCGCGATCCAGCTGAGAGGTTAGGAGATCTAGTAGTTGGAGCTCTACGAAGTGAGAAAGCCCATGAATCTCCTAAAGCTCCCCTACGACTACTTTCTCCCGCCAGGCATTCAAGGAGTCCAACACCGACCCAGGCTGATCATCCAGGTCTATTTCCATCTTCGTCTCTCTTCTCCTAAGTCCAGAGCCCTTGATCTCCTCGGGCGACTCCTCACCCAAAGCGCCAACCTCCTCAAAGCCTATGCAAGCAGGAGACGTCCCCAGCCTTCGAGGCTCTCCCTCTGACCACCGACCTCCGAGTCAGAAGACGGACGGAAGAAGCCTGTCGGACCCACATCCGCTACGGCCTTAAAGCATAAAGCCAAGATATTCAAAAAGAGGTGAAACTTGAAGACCCAACTATTTCTTTTCAAAAGATTACACCAGAACTTTACAAACAACAGTAGAAAAAATCAAAGAAGGTAAACTATCAATCACTTATTTTGCCTTTACTTTTTCGAGAGGCCTCGGAAGTGGAAGTCAGAAGAGCTGCTTCCTCGGTGGCAGCCCGGGCCACCTGTCCAGCGTCTGCAATAGCCGGCGGAGGGCTCGTCGCCGGGGGCGCAACATTGTTGGGCGGAGTATTCAGAGAGGTCTCCCCAACTGTAATTGAGGAAACACCGGCTACCTGCCCCGCGTCGAGTGTGGTCAGCAAGAGGCCCGATGTCAAGGGTGTTGTATCGCTAGACGAAGAATTTATAGAGGCCTCCACCTCGACAGCATGGGTAGCGCCGCCTCAAGGGGGATCCTGACCTTCACCCTTAAGGAAAGATCCAATGTCAAGTGAGTATTTTAGAGATGTCCCATGCTTCCCGTCATTGTACCCTTTTTTATACTTCTTGAATTTGAATACCTTCAGCGTGCGTTGACAATCAGCTATGGCCTCCTACTCGCGCGCTTTTGCTTCATCGAGGGTAATCTGTGCCCTACTCAAGTCATCATTAAGGCACCCCATTGCCTCTTCAAAAGCGTCCCGTTCGGATCTCAGGGTAGCTTCTGCCCCCTCTACACGCTGACGCGTCTCTTCAAGTGCCCGTTGAGTAGCCAACAATGCAGATTTCTTTTATTGCAGCTCGGAGTCCTTTAATATCTCCGAGCCCTTCTTCCCTAGCTCCTCCCTGAGCCACGCCAGCTTCTTCCTGAGCCGCACCAGCTCTTCTTCCCGACTCGAGCGAGCCGCCGCCTCGTGGCACAAATCCACTTTGAGCTGACTAATCTCCTCGGTCGCCTCTTTCCCGCAGCACTAAGCTCCTCCATTCCCCGGCGCAAATCAGCCACCTCGCCCTCTTTCGCCTTCAGGGCATCCCGGTGGTCGTCTAATAACTCTGAGATGAGTACTGCGTTCTGAAAAGAAGGCCAAACTCAGACGACGCACAAACAAATAACATCAGATAAAGTCGTCGCGCTACTTACTCTGAAAATCTCGTTCTTTATGTGCCACCTCTGCTTCTTCAAGAGGAGGGCCCTGAGTTCCTGAAGCCCTCCGAGGAGATTGTCATACTCGAGGGCCACCTCGACAGCCCCATTCGAAGGAACAATCCTAATTTAAGATCGGCATCGGTCCGCCCCGAAGACCTCTTTAGAGACTGTGCGGCAGCCTCTAAGGAGCCAACACTACCAGTGATCCTTGCACCATCCGCAGACAGAAGTCGCTCAGTAACGTCCACTCTCTCAAGCCCATGTGAGGACTTAAGCCCAACATCATCCAAGGTAGGGGCGCTATCGCCTCAGTTCCATCCTCAGGGGGCAACGTAGCAGTAGAAAGTCCTATTGGCACCACAGGGGCCGTACCCGCAACCTTTTCAGTAGTCTCGAGGGCGGACGAAGTCCCCCGAGTACCTTCCACGCGGTCGGAGATCCAACCCGATCCTCTTGGCAACAGAGGGCTGCTCTGCGGGTGTGCATGGGGGAGTGGTCGCGACTTCGAGCAAGTTCATCATCCCCTCATCATTGGACTCATTGAATCGAAACCGACGCTTCTTCTGCAAAAAAAAAAATAATAATAAGGCATCGAGAAACAGTTTTCCCAAACAGAAAACTAAAAAAATTCAGAATATATCCCTGGTTGCGGAAGGTACGAAGACTGAGCGAGATTCCTCTTCTTCTTGCTAGGAACAGTCCCCTGGAACCCTCGACTTCCCGGGATTGACGGCTGGGTGGCTCACCCTTCGGGTAGACTCCTCTGTCTCGGAGGCATGATTGCTCTCTTTCCGAATAGGTTCCTCAGGCTCGAGGGCAAGCTGGCTTTTACACGAAGCAGGCACCCTCGGAATAACTGGCGGTACTAGATGTCTGTTCGGGTCCAACATCCAATTACGACTATTGAAGTCGATGGATGTCAGCTTTCTCAACTTCATCTCGACATCGGCGGTGGGCAAGGCCCCCCCGTGAGAGCATGCGTCTGAGTTTCAGACAACCAGGATGACCCCACGCTCATCTTCTGAGTCGGCATCGCATGAACCGCACACCCGAATCACGGTATCTCGCATATCATGGTCGTTGTCAGCCATATTGCCGATAATCTTTTCCATCCCGCTCTGGGGGATAAGGTAGCGTGCACCCAGAGTGGTTTTCCTCAGCGAGTACGCGGTCCTGAAGACCTCACAATGACAAGCCTCTGGAGCATACAAATCGCAGAGGGTCTCAAACCCCATTACAGTACGCCAGGCCACCGCCGATAGCTGAGAGGGGGCAACCCTATAAAAAAAATCAAAATGCTGCGAACGAACTTCGTCATCGGTAGCCTTAACCCCGGTGCCAGTACCAGGAGATGCATATATACATCATCCTTATTAGGTGGGGCCGAAGAAACGTCAACATTATGGAGGCAAAACTCAATTTTTATCTCCGGGCTTCAACGATAGCCATAACTGGCCAGGTATTTATCCACCGCTTCTTGATCGCGAAGCTTAGAGGTTTTTGGATCGAAGTCCATCCCGATCCTGATACAACGGGAAGCTCTCTTCCCCTTCTCTCCCGTTGTGGACTTTCCTTTGTCTGCATCGCCGGATGGACCATATTTTTCTCCCTTCTTCATTACAGCAAAGATAAGAAAACGGCGGAGATTTGAAGACCAATAGATCAGAGGAAGGCAAGAAAGAAGAAGACAAAGCTAAAAATTGGGAAAAGTACCCAAAACCTTAGAGCATAGCCCTCTTAACCCTAGGGGAATGAACCATCACTCGATCAACGACTTACAGATAAAATCAACACCGTCACTCCAGATATGCGGTACCCACCTCGAACGCAGTGTCCCATGAGTGATGATAATCTGATCAGCGCTGCAGCGGATGTGACGTACATTTAAGACTCTGCCAGACTGTATGGCCACGCACACCACTAAAGGACAAAACCTGAAGCAACAATAAGCACTTTGAGTTTAGGCCAGAAAGTTCTCATTTCGTTCTGTTCCCTTCTCTCCATTAAAGTCTCCAAGAACCTGTAACCCCTCGAGGGAAAGTCCTCGATCTCTTCCAAAAAGAAGGGAGCAGAGGGGGCATCTGTAGTGGTCACTTTCTGATCGGTCTAAGATTGTGACAGATGTCTATTTAGCCTCAGACGGATGTGCAACGCATGGAAACTTTCATAACATCTAATCCAGTGTCTTCATCCAGTTCGAATTTTGAACGTGTCGGGTAATTAGTAGAAGAGTCAAATCCGGTTACAGAGGTTTCTATCTCTAAGCTCACTCATTCAAACGAGGCAGTTACCTCTCGGAAGCAATTCGTTTTCATCTGTAACCAAGTACAAATCACCAGATATAGATGAACTCTCTCATATATCGATTCAAGCCAGGGTGTTCAGCTCAAACGGCTGTTGAGATAAGGAACTCAAGTGTTCAAACTGCGTAAGATTTTCTAACCTTATCTATTTGACATAACTTGTATAAATGGGAGATCCCTTTCAATTTGGAAGGGGGCACGTTTACCTAAATCCAGAGAACCTATTGTAATCGTCATTGATATAGTGGAATTTCTCTCTCCCTCTCCGTGCTTTTTTCCCTATTCCGGTTTTTCACGTAATTCACTGTGTTTGCTGTGATTTGATTACATCCACTTCCTTATTTTGGTGCGTAGATTGATTCTTTAGGAATTACCCACTGCATGTATGCTTTTCGCTACCTCTTGTATTCAGTTGAACCTATTTTTGACAAACCTTTTCTGTTTTTGTTCTGAACTAATTATAATGCATATTTGCCAGGCAACTCAGGGAACTCATGGCATGAGGAGGTTGTTGAACCTTGTATTGATATTGTGAACAGTTTCTTGTCTGAAGAAGTTGGTGCTTTGACCATCACAACAGAACTCAGTGATGTCCATAGCCAGAGCCATCTTTCTAGGGACTTATGGTCTCAATATATCTGCGAGGTTTGAGTGGTTATGCTTAGATGAGAATCAAATGATATGGTTCATGCAAGTCATATTGATGCTTTATTATTATCTTCGTTATCTACGTTCAATATATAATTTGTGTCTAGTCACTGAGAAGGCTAATAGTGGGGAGGTCAATCTGCAAGCTCCGTTCCTTCCCTTGACTCCTATGACAATTAAACTTAGTTTTTAACTGTGTCGTCTGCATTCTTTCCTTGGTATTTGAGTGTTTTCTTCTTAATTTCCTGTGCATTGCACTTCTAATAACATGTTTGAGATCAAGTGAGTGGAGATACCAGGTCTGACCAGTTATATAGATTTTAGTTAAGCTGAAATAATTTTGGACTACATCAAATAAGAAAACATTGATGTGCCTAACGATGAAATAACTCCCTTTTTTCTGGATTAGAGGATTTCTCCCCAGTTGTTTTGTCCAGTGATCTTGCATGTGCTCATCTTCTGACATTGCTACTTTATAAGTTACCCACACCACATAGTTGTCTCTCTAGACGCCTTGAATCATTTTGCTCTGTAGGAACTATAGCTGTTATTGAACTCACGAAAGATTCCATCTTACCAAGGTCTGAAATCTCGATTGAAATTGAAACATGGTTTTTATTAGGTGGGACTCATGCAAACATGGGACTATTCTTTTTACATTTGGGACTGGGACTCAAAAAAGTTGTGCGCGCGCCAGCATTGTCAGGCTGAGAGCTAAAGTCAACCCCGAACTAGTTGGGCTAGACTTAGTCATGAGGCATGCCTATGCATGCTTGGCTAAATTACTACTCCTAAGTTCAGGTCTCAATGATGGGAAGGGGAGTTCAAGTGAAGGTTGAGGGTTTTGGCTGAAGACAAAATTTGGGTTTTTCTTGTCTGTCCGGTTTGAATTCAGGATGGGTTGGCATGAAAGGATCAAATCCAAGATTTTGAACCTTGATTTATATGTCTTAGAGAACTGCATATGTATTCTTTAAAAATGTTTTGACATGTTAAAATAAAATAGTAGGTTTTCTAGCTGCAAACAATTTCCTGATGCACTTGGATATTGACCTATCATAGGCATGTGGAGATCGAATCCTGCAAGGGGCACATGATCATAAACAAGGCCGTGGACGCAGGAAGAGGATCTCCAATTTAAGAAAGAAGTCTCTCATAACTTGGCTGATAAATCACAGCATGTCACATCTTACACCTACAAGACCAGTGCTTAAGCATCCTTAAATCAGTCTGCGAACTTTTCTGCACCATGATCGCATTATCTGGTTGAGAGCACAAGACATGCACTTCAAGGTCAATATCTTCTTACTCCGAATTGTAGCTTTCATTGTGGTATTTGGGAAAAAATTTGCTGCAATCATTTTTTATGACATAAATAGTTGTTTATATCCCTCACGTGTTTTCTCAAACTGTAAGCTTTTGTATACACCAGTAACACCATACAGTGTTTAGTTCCAAGACTTAATAGTTAGTTTTGTAGATTATTAATTGGTTTAAATAGGTAAAGTGAAACCAATTAATGACCTTATTCTATTACAGTTACTCTGATCCAATTGGATTAAGTAATCATTTTGCCAGAATGTACCCTGTAAGTTCATCTGTAAATTGTCATGTAATGCACATGGTTATAAGATAGGCATCAAGAAAAGTTTAACTTATAAAATTAAATAACTAGTAAATGTTATATTTGCATAACCCACCACTTTTACTACTTCCATCATTTGTAAAATTCTTTCTGCATCAAGTACTGAAACTGTTTGAATTTAATAAAACTACTGCGTATGACTATTAGGTATATTGAAATTTTCTGTAAAAGCTTCATAATATGTTTCTTCCATAAAGTAAGCTCTTCTTTCCATGAGTCTGAACAAGCAGCACTCATGCTCGGAAATAGTAATCATAACCTCTACCTAAAGAGTCTAGGTTCATCTTTCCTTGGATTATTCTTTGCAGGCTTTTCAATGCTTTCTGAAGAGCTCTCCTCTTCATCTTCTTCCACATGTATTGGTGTCCCTTAGCAGGTGTGCTTTGAATCATGGTACTGCTTTGGAAACTTGAAACTCTTAAGTCTCACAAACAATAACTAACACTTTTCGTTGATATCTTGTAGATACTTAGGCATTTTCTTCTCTCCGGCACTCATTATATTCTTGTGGTGTCAGAATTTCCTTGATATGGTATCAGGTTGTCTAAATCAGTATTATAGACATAACACCCCAACAACACTCAATGATCCCAACATCATCTGCTCACATTAATTTTTCTTGATTGTGAAGTTCCCCCTCTTTTATTTAGTGTGATGGGAGTTTCTATATTGTTCACTAATATCGCAGTCTTACAGTGACAGAATCATTTGTACCTCATTTATTGGAGAAGCTTTTTTACCTTATGCAAATTATAGATCTTAAAATATCAGTACTTTCCCTTTCTTAGCCATAGATATTTTTTGTTGTTTGCTACATCACTCGTTCCCAACAGTTGGCTTGTAATTTGATCATAGAAAATTGTATTTATGTCTCAGGTCTTTAAGTTATGTAGCTTCAAAAAGTTTGCGCTTGTATGTACCATTGTCTCTCCTGTCAGTTTAAGCTCAAAATCATTACCAACAGTCCTAGTTTCTACACGCTTAGTGTGATATGGTGTCTTTTTGGAAGAAGCGCCTTCATCAAACTCCTTGTTTTAACTTTCTTTTCATTTTCATCTTTGAATTTGAGCCCCTCATTTTCTTTCTTACTAGAGCCATGTTCAGGCAATAATTGCATTGCTTCCCGGTTCCAAAACAAATCCATCATCACTAATTCCCTCCTCCTATCTTTGGGCGCACAACTTTGCCCCAGTCCCATCTTGCATAACTGCCATGCCCATTTTCTTCGCTCCAGGTTTAGATTTTTTTTTTTCCTTCCTTTTTCTTTTCTTAAATAGCTTCTGTTAGCTTAGGCTCTGTACCTTAGCATGAAAAGTAAAAGTGAATTTAACACTATTTTGCGCCGTAAAAATATTGGTAGAATTTTCGCCTATGGAAGTTATCTGAGAGTTTTTTGTTAGGATGGATGTAACAAACTGTAGTTAAATTTATCAAGAGTTACCGTGAGAGTAGTTCCACTTATCCCTGCTTGTTCCACTTCTTTGTTTCATGAAATGCCATCCACCACGGTGGTTAGTGCATGGACTGGGAGCACTGGGGATGCTCGAGTTGAACGCTGAGCTTGGTATTTCTCCTCCTCCAGTCCAACTGAGTGAAGGCCAGTGATCGCCAGGTCCTTTTCCTCCTCCTTTCCTTAGATGTGTTGCGTTCGTCACCTCGTCCGTCTGTTCCGACCCCAAGTCTACTTCTGCTTCCTGAATAAGGGCCTGTTTGTTTGACGTGTGGAATGTTGTGAATGGGCTGTGGGGCCCACAAACGCAGGGCCTGTTTGGTTAAGGGTAGAAGTGAGGAAGTGAGGAATTGAGGAAGTAGTAATAATTCCCTTTGGAACTTGAGAATTGGTTAGTAAGTTTTCGGTGTTTGGATGTTGTTGGGAAGTGTGGTTTGGAAAATATTTTGTCTTTTCCGGTGTTTGGATGGTAATGTGAAAGTGGAAGTGGAAAAGTTGACCACAAATTTGACCGCAAAATAATATTAAAATAAAAATTAATTAAGAAAAATAAAAAATAAGTTATAATTAGAATGCAAGTGAGAGTTACATGATCAAAAAATTAATTGTTTTTTGTTACAATTTATTACAAATGTGATTTACATGACCACAAAATTAACTGTAGCACTCTGAAAGTGAGGAAATGATTGTGTAAAAGAGAAAAGATAAAAGGAAAAGAGGTTTTCTTATTTTCCTTTTTCGGTGTTTGGATAGATAGGGAAGTGAGCAATTATACTTCCCTATTTCCTTGCTTCCGCCTACTTCCTTGCAACCAAACAGCCCCTAAAAGAAAAAAAGTTGCGGTGAAGTCAGAATTTCAGTAAATTTCGAGCCATGAGAGGAGGAATTCTGTGGGAGGCTGTCATGTGTTTGATTTACGGGCAACCAAACAGGGCCTAGGCAAAAACAAAGGGTATGGTCCCCAGTCCCAGTTCCAGCTGCAAGCTGGAATGAATCCGCATCTGATTGTCGTAATCGCCGCGGGTTAGACGCGAGGAGGAGTGGGGGAGGACTGATGATTGTGGGCCGCTGCTGTTTCTAATTCAAGGTACATATGTTTACTTAGTTTATAGTCTTACTCATGTGAACTATGGGTCAGCTGGTCTTATCATGTCCTGCACATGTCAGGATATGCTATCAAAAATATTTTAAGGAATTCTTATCTATAAAAGTTGTTGACTGGTGGGATTTATTTTATTTTATTTTATTTAATAGAAGACGGAACTTAAGGAGAAAAGACATGAGTTCAAGTCAACATCATCGACGGAGCTGTTTGAATCCAAGGAAGTGAGAAGTGTCATTTCTTTATTGTCCATCCAAATATCAAAAAAGAAAAATGGAAAAAACCCATTTTTATTCTCTTTTCACTTATACACAATTATTTTCTCACTATCGGGTGCTACAGTTAATTATGTGGTCATATAAATCTCATTTGTAATATGTTGTAGTTTAAAACAATTAATTTTGTGCTTATATAAATCTTACTTGCATTTTAATTACAGTCCAATTTTTTTCATAATTAATTTTTATTTTAATATTATTTTACAGTCAATTTTGTGGTCAATCTTTTCATTTTCACTTCCATATTACTCACTAAATACCGGAAAATACAGTATATTTTTTCACTTCTACTTCTCAACTACTAACTTACCAAACACTAGAAAAAATACACACAAATTCTCATCTTCCTAAAGGGGAAAAAAAGGAAAAAAAAAAAAATCTTACTTTCCACTTCCTCACTTCCACCAACTTCCCTGAAGCCAAACAACCCGGACATTACAAAAAGAACTTTCTTTCTACATTCCCGATGATGGTGGATCACTTGTGTAGCCTTATTAATGAGATGGAGGTTGCAAATTCAGTTAGTTTATATCCGAGAAATTTCTTTTGTACTAGAAATTATGATCCAAGCATGGAACATGCAAGATGTTTCTGCCAATAGCTATTTTGAGTCACTGTAGCTTTGATGTTCTAAAATTGTGGCGCAAGAGATTGCATGTTCAAAGCTGAATTCAAATGATTCCAGACCTTGATTGTAGTAGTGGCAAGACTTCGTTTTTGAGTGCGGCCACATCAACCCGCCAAAATTATGTGTTTCGATCAGTCAAGCGGTAACAGTAAATATGTGAGATGATATTTGAGAAAACCAAACTAAAACTAGAAACATGCTCCTTAATTTAATAATGCGTATTGATTGAAATAAATAAACATGTTGAATCCTAAACGTGCGCCTCTAAAAATTATAGTCAATTAATATTTAATCAAATTGAATTGCGTACTAATCATCCATAGCCCAATTCAGGAGGGGTAATGTTCTCACTTGTTAGCCCGATTCATTTTCACATTTTAACCATTCCATTTCTTTGTTTGTTGTTTTCTCACCGACCCAAAACCAATAGGATCCTTTTCCCCAAGAAGGTGGGCCCCAAGAGTCGACCCTTTTTTTTTTGTTTTTACAGTGCCGACACCTGTTCGTCACCCACCGTTTTGGGCCTGGCGTCAGCAACTGGGCCCCCCACCTCATTGTTCAATTAACCAATCCACTTTGGCACTGCACGTGTTAAAATTGACAACCCAAATTGCGGCTATTTCCAAACGTGTGCCTGTTCCTAAAAATGGGGAGCTGGAGTGAGGTCGGTTGACAGGGCTCCTCTGAGGGCGGAAATAGATCCCAGTTCCCATTTGCGCGTGCAGATCGTTGCGTTGGGAATTGCGATGGATTTGCTCTCAATTAATTTACTTATATAGGAACCCTCTGACTCCCACTCCCCTTAATTCAAACCTTACTCAAATTCTCTCTTCAAACGTACATCTCGTTCTCAGTCTTTTGGACAACATCTCTCCTCTTCTCTCATCCAAAGTACTGTACAATATCATGGACCACGATGACTGCTCGTCATCTTCCTCCTCCTCCAATGAACACTTGCTACTGCCCAGCCCCGCTTCCGCCTCCTCCTCGTCCCGTGCGCCGGTCCCGTCGCCAAAGCGTAAGGCTGGCCGGAAGAAGTTCAGGGAGACGCGCCACCCTGTGTATCGAGGTGTCAGGGAGCGCAACGGCGGCAAATGGGTCTGTGAAGTCCGGGAGCCCAACAAGAAGAGCAGGATATGGCTTGGCACCTATCCCACGCCCGAGATGGCTGCCAGGGCCCATGACGTCGCCGCCGTCGCTTTGAGAGGCAAATCGGCCGTGCTCAACTTCGAAGACTCTGCGTGGTTGCTGCCGCATGCGGCGTCTGGCAACCCTGATGAGATTCGTCGGGTTGCGTCTGAGGTTGCTGAGATGTTCAGGCCCGTTGCGTCTCCCAGGAAATCGCCTGCGTCAGATGCTGCGGTGGACGAGCAGGCAGTGGCAAGGGCTCCTCCGGCAGTGTTTGTAGACGAGGAGGCGCTGTTCAACATGCCAGGGTTGTTGAGGGAGATGGCGGAAGGGCTGATGCTCACGCCGCCGGGGATGCAAGAAGGGTTCGATTGGGATGGAGGGGAGTGTAGTTGTATGGACATCTCCCTGTGGAGCAACTGAGTTACTAGTTCTAGTTGCTCTTTCTTTCTTTCAATCATTCTTTCTTTTATTCTTCCCCCGTTTTCTTCTCTCCTTTCGTTTCTTTGGAGCCAACTACATGCAGATATATATACATGCAGGGAGTAGCCAGTAATGTCAAATACGTATGATTTTGTTTTATTAAAGAAGAAAAGTGTTGTATGTTATATCTATCTAGCCTTACTTTCTTTGACCTTGAAAATATTTTTTGTGAGTACATATAAACATCAAACCTATTAATCGTGTAACATTGGTGCCGTGCTCCTTTTTGTTTGTTTTCTCCTTTATTTTCCCCCCTTTCTGCTGAGGAGTTCAGATGAACGCAGAGGATATCCAAGATTGTGTTCTGCTGTCGGCCCAAAATGGCCTTAGGGCTTCGGAGAGCTGGGTTTACGTAATTGGGCTTTTCAGGGCTTTAGACATTTACAGGATGCCGTCACAGGAGTCACACAATTCATAAGGTGGTCAAAAGTATGTGCGCGTGTGACAAAAACAAAACGAAAAAAAATACAAGAAAAGCTCACAAAAGTTGGGAAACCGGGAAGGAGCTAAGGCACGGGCGGGCCGAAGCGCCCGGCAACTTCCTCCGGGGACGAGAGGAGTCGTCAGGGGTCATGTGATGCTTCTTTGAGAGCTTTGGTTATTTGGATTGCTTAGAAGAGAATGCAAATTCCTGCGGGCTTTTTCCCCTTGGCGCTTTGAAGCGGTGTTGGTGGCGGTTTATCTGACATAAGAGTATCTAATGAAGGAGAAACAACTGGAGTAGTCGGGTGATACAATTATGGCAGCTGCTCGAACTCGTGGCACGGTATCCGCATGAGATGATTGAGAAGGTGTGAGAGTATAGGCCATGTAAGTAAGCAGTAGTTGTTCCGGAAGAAGGATTAGTTAGGGCCAAGTGGCCTTTGAGCGGGGACTAAGGGTTACGAGGAGATGCTTGCATTCAAGGCACTTTTGAATCCGATTAGGTTTTTTGGCCTAATCTTTGGGCTGTTGGGTTGGAAATTCATGAGCCTCTCTCTTGGGGCCAGATTGCTCATGTATTAAGTGGGCTTATTCAGGGATGGTTGCAAAACATCATGAGGGTTCAGGGCAAATGTTTTAGAGCAAGAGCTAGCTGGTATTCAGCATCCCCTCACACCTGCTATGTTCTACTTTTTCTAGACCCCCAAAATCTCTCTAAGAGTTAAGCAAGTGATGGGAATCACGATAGCTATCAAGCTTTAGAGCTCTATGTTGGACATTTATGAACTTGGCCCCATACATATATTGAGATTAGCTCATAGCCTCATCGTCAGTGTTACTTAAATACCCGATGCGCCCTTATAACCCCTAATGTTATTATCGTACTCGTTTCTTTCAGACATGAGTTTGTTCACTGGATTACTAGAATGCATATCAGTTAACGCACTTCAAATTTGCCTTGAGAAAAATCAAGCATGATTGCCAGTCCCTGCTAAGCAACCTTCATTTCAAAATAGACTATATTTTCATCCAAACTCATTAGAATTAGCTGGCTGCTCCCAGGAGCCTGGTCGTCAAGTGGCATTTATTTCATGTTTAGCAGTACACTTGACAATACTGACATGAAAGCTCAAGAAGGAGAAGAAACTACTAGTGAGAGGATGATTGCCAAATGGTGGCATGTTGAAACCCATGCCACCCTGATTTAACCCAGGACCTGCACAACCCCTCCGCATCCTAGGAATCTCAGGGATGCTGCCACCGTAGTAGCGTTCACCAACGTTGTAATATGGGTCACCAGGCCGTTGCCCGATGCATGTTGGGATGCTGGAGGGGTTGGTTCTTGGTTTGATGATGGATTGGGGGTTTGGGGCTCAGTTGACATAGGCGAAGAATGATTTGGGCTTGGTGGTGATGGTTGTTCTTGTGCACTTATATATATGGGGGAGTTCACAAGACCCTTCACCGGCCTGGCAACCAACAATCCAAGAAATTAGAGATCACTGATTTTGTTTACAGCACGCTGGCTATTATTAACGCACAAGATATTGTATGTATTGAGTCTGAGTCTGAGGATCTAACCATTGATTTAGTTTGAGAAATGTTGAGCCAAGGGTGAGGCCTGCGGGGCAGAGACTCTGTTTCTTCATTCTGTAGAGACCTAAAATGTATATAAAGACCGGAGCTCAAGTCTTTTTGAATCCTGGCTTTCTTCGGCAATAGGTTATTCTCAGTATATAGAGAATCTGTTGGTGGGAAACTCTATTCTACAATAAAGAGAATTTTTTTTTTCTTTTCCTTTTTTTTTATTTACATATACTAGTGGGATATACAAATAATTTATCCCCATTTAAGTTTTGATAGAGAAAAGGTATTATTCCCAGTTGTTATTTGATAAGAGAGTAACAGGATCCACATTGTTGTAAATGGTTTCTGACTTTTTGCTAGAATTCATATGCTGTTATGGTTTCCATTTTCATGGAGTCAGTTAAATCCAATTTGTTCAGAAAGAAGACAAACGAATATTAGAAACCGAGAAGAATTGGTACAACATATGACTTATGATAATAATATTAGAAATTTTAGTAAATTGTCTCGAGTAGCTGAAGGAGAGGAATTCTCAATAGAGAGTGTAAAGAATCCATCATATATTATTAGAGAGAAACAAAACAGACAAATTTTATTCAGGTGTAACACACAATCGAGTCGAGCAGCTGCTGCGCTCGAATACAACTTGGAACATTCATTCTGAAAACCAAAGCGCGCGCGCACATGAAACAGTAGAGATGATTATGAGATAAGAAAACAACAGCAAGTGTTGGATCGCGGGAAGTGTCCATCTGACGCCAAAGCATGAAAGCAAGGTCCTCCATTAGTGGTTGAGAACAATCCCTCAACAACCGCCACCTCCTCCGCCGCCGCCACCTCCTCCGCCTCCTCCACCTCCACCACCGCCACCTCCTCCCCCTCCCCCCTGTAAACAACCCAGCGGCTAGTCCTGATGCAATGCCCCTGACCACATACAATATGATGAAATTAAGCAACAAAACATAAAAGATAATCAATAATTAGCTTCAATATGAGCTTAATTAAAATGCATTCACAGAGAGAGAGAGAGAGAGAGAGAGTCACCATTTTCCTGATCTCTAATCTCTGGAGGCAAACTATGAAGCCCGAGCCCGAGCCCGGCACCGGCTCCGGCGCGGGCCGGCCGCCGCTAGCAGCGGCGCGCGCGCACGCACGTGCGAGCATAGTTCCCTCCTTTTCGCGCGCGAAAACTCCAAGTACCCAAAGGGCACGCCCTTTGTTCTCAATTTTCTCTATTTATACACCATAGGCTTCCATCCCATGGCCAATGCGGGACTAAATGCTTGTAGCTAACTTTAGTCTCATTTGGCTTTGAATTAGGCAATCTTTGGACTTGAATATCTCATTCATTCGAAGTCGGAATTGAACATGTGAATATACCACGTTCATCACCAATGGAAGGAGAACACACTCCAACCATCATCCAGTTGATTCGATCAACGGATCTCGCTATAATTCATCTCGAAGATTCATATACATATTCTTCAATTCCAACAATCCCCCACAATGAATGGAGATTCAAGGAATGACACACAAAGAGACTGACTCTATTGTGAAAGGTACTTGAGAAAAGAAACTGCATAAGGATAGGTGAACTAGGTCTTGAACCTTCTATAGCGAAAGCTTTATCGGACTTACTGGCTAATCAGTGAACTAGGTCTTGAACTGTTAGCCGTTAGTGTAAGCCAAGTCAACAAGCTTCACACAGTAACTTTCCAAATCAACTTTGGTTCTCGGTTGTGTCCGTTTTGGCCCTGGACATTTTTGGTTTCAGAGAGTATCTTTAGGGAATAACAGCCTCCATAGAAATTCCCAAAGAGCCGACCCAACTCTATACTCACATAGGTGATGGACCTATTAAGAGTAGTCTACTCTACTCCACTTGTTTAGTAACAAGATATAGGCATCATTAAAAGCGTTAAGCTTATCCTTAACCCACTTGTAGAAAAGCACTTATGTGCACCTTAGGAATGGATTGGAGTCAAGCTCCCAAGTGCTTACTTGCTGAGTCAATCATAACTAGTTTTTCCTCTTGAACTTAGTCCGTGGGATCTCCAGTCGCTAAGTGAGGTTTCCATTAAGCTGACTCGGTAAGGTTAGGCTTTTAAACCCATTCCCCTCGATGCGCAGTTTATACGCTCTCCACTTAAACCTTTAGTAAGCGGATCCGCTAAATTATCCTTTGACGATACAAAGTCAATAGAGATAATTCCATTTGAGAGCAACTGCTTCACGGTATTATGTCTACGACGAATATGTCTAGACTTACCGTTGTATATAACATTTTGTGTCCTAGATATAGCTGCTTGATTATCGCAGTGTATACATATAGCGGGCACTGGCTTTTGCCACAATGGTATATCTTCTAAGAATTGTCGAAGCCATTCTGCTTCTTCTCCAGCCTTATCTAAGGCTATGAATTCCGATTCCATAGTGGAACGGGCAATACATGTTTGCTTAGAAGATTTTCATGATACCGCTGCTCCTGCTAGAGTAAATACGTATCCGCTAGTTGATTTTGATTCCTCAGAATCTGCAATCCAATTAGCATCACTGTATCCTTCCAGTACAGGTGGATACTGTCCATATCTCAAGGCATATTCCTTGGTATGTGATACGTAACCCAATACTCGTAGTAGAGCGGTCCAATGTAGATCACTAGGATTACTAGTGTATCTACTTAACTTACTTACAGCGTAAGCAATATCGGGTCTAGTGCAATTCATCAAATACATTAGACACCCGATAATCTGAGAATACTCCAACTGACGTATTCCAGTTTCTGTATTCTTATGAAGATGGACGTGTGGGAGAAAAGGATTTGCATTCTCTTTTATCCCATGATCCTTGAATCTTTCTATCATCTTATCCACGTAGTGAGATTGAGATAGACTGATTCCATCTGGTGTTCTAGTAATTTTAATTCCTAAAATTACATCAGCAACTCCCAGATCCTTCATATCAAAACTGTTGGATAACATTCTTTTAGTGAACTTAATAATTTCAATATTAGTCCCAAGTATCAACATGTCGTCTACATAAAGACAAACAATGATACATGCGTTTCCAACTGTTTTCGTGTAAACACACTTATCGCATTCATTGATAGTGAATCCATCTTTGATCATGACACTATCAATTTCTCATGCCATTGTTTTGGAGCCTGCTTTAAACCATATAAGGATTTTACCAATTTACACACCTTGTGTTCTTGGCCCTTGACTATAAATCCTTCAGGTTGCTCCATATATATATCTCTTCATTTAATTCACCATTTAAGAATGCAGTCTTGACATCCATTTGATGGATATCTAAGTTGTGCAATACTGCAATTGCAATTAACATCCGTATGGACGTTATTCTTATTACTGGTGAATAAGTATCGAAGTAGTCAAGTCCTTCTTTTTGCCGATAACCCTTGGCTACTAATCTAGCCTTGTACTTATCGATAGATCCATCGGGTTTTAATTTTCGTTTAAAAATCCACTTATACCCAATTGGTTTACTTCCAGGAGGCAAGTTTACCAATTCCCAAGTATGATTACTTAGAATGGATTCTATTTCGCTATTTATAACTTCTTTTCACATTTGTACTTCTGGGGTGACATAGCCTCTTTAAATGTTTGAGGCTCGCTCTCAATAGCGTATGCTATGAAATCTGGACCAAAAGATTTTGAGATTCTAGATCTCTGACTTCTTCTTGGTTCAGTTTCCGCATTTACATTCGGTTCCTCGGAACTTTCGTCCCTGAACGCCATCTCGTGTGTTCTTTTCCAGAAGTCTTATCTGCTTCCCGTTTGTACGAAAAGATATCTTCAAAGAACACAACATCTCGAGATTCGATAATCATGTTTACATGAATATCAGGTATTTCTGATTTATGAACCAGAAATCTGTAGGCACTGCTATTCAAGGTATAACCTATGAATATGCAGTCCATAGTTTTTGCTCCCAACTTAGTCTTTTTGGGTAATGGTGCCAGCACCTTTGCAAGGCACCCCCACATTTTGAGGTAATGGTAGGAAGGTGTCCTTCCATATCATAACTCGAATGGTATTAGACCAAGTTTCTTGTGGGGTACTCTATTTAGAATATGATTTGCAGTTAATAGAGCTTCCCCCCACAAATTCTGCGGAGCTCCAGAACTTACGAGCATGGAATTAACCATCTCCTTCAAAGTTCTGTTCTTCCGTTCAGCAATTCCATTCTGCTGAGGAGTGTATGGTGTTGTAGTTTGATGTATTATACCAAAACTAGCACATAACTCACTAAAATCATTTGATTCATATTCTCCGCCTCTATCGGATTTTAGAATCTTGATTTTCTTGTTGAGTTGATTCTCAACTTCGGCTTTATATGTTGTAAACATATTTATTGCCTCATCCTTACTGTTTAAAAGATACACATAACAGTATCTTGTACAGTCATCAATAAAAGTAATGAAATACTTTTTACCGCCTCTAGTTGGCATAAACTTCAAATCACACAGATCGCTATGAATTAACCCTAAAGGTTCTGTATTTTGATCAATTGAGTGAAATGAATTTTTCGCCAACTTGGCCTCAACACAAATCTCACACTTGCGAATTTCTTCCAAGTTGAGTTTAGGAATATATCCCAGATTAGACAAGTTCTTCAAAGACTTGTAATTTACATGCCCTAATCTAGCATGCCACAAATTAGGAGACTCAAGCAAATAAACAGAAGAATTTCCTTTATTTATTAGCTTCGGGTACAAATACACGGACTTTTTATCTACCACTGCAACATTGGCTTTAAAAAGTCCATCAACAAGATAACCCTTTCCCACATACATCCCTCCCTTAGTAAGTACAAATTTGTCAGATTCAAAAACAATTCTAAATCCTTTCTTACTAAGTATTGATCCGGAGATCAAATTCTTGCGGATGTCTGGAACATGAAGCACATCGTTAAGAGTAAGCTCTTTCCCCGATGTCCACTTCAGGATGACCTTGCCCTTTCCTTCAACCTTTGAGGAAGCTGAATTACCCATGAATAGCTGCTCATCTTGCTCTAACCTTTGATATTCTGAGAATAACAATTTCTCCGAGCAGATGTGTCGGGTAGCTCCAGTGTCTACCCACCAATCCTTGTTGTTGGTTGTCAGGTTTACTTCTGACACCACAGCTGAAAGACTTGGTGATTCATGGTTGGTCATGTTCGCCTGCGGGTGGCTCTTCTTATTCTTCTTAAGACGGCTGCGACATTCATTTGCTTTGTGACCTTCTTTATTGCAGATGTAACAGGTCCTTCTGAAGCGCATGTTTCTGCCGTCTTGAGCCTTGCCTTTGTACCCCTGGGAAGGCTTCTTTCTCTTCAAGCTTTTGGAAGAAGACGCTTTCCCCTTTGAGTCCTCGATCACATTTGCTTTTGCTTCGTAGGAGTTCTTGCTGCTCCTTTTCTCGGACTTGCGGTTGTCCTCCTCTATACGAAGCCTCACAATGAGATCCTCCAACTTTTGCTCCTTTCGCTTATGCTTCAGGTAGTTCTTGAAGTCTCTCCACGCAGGTGGGAGCTTCTCCACGATTGTTGCAACCTGAAAAGTTTCAAGAAGAATCATACCTTCGGCCTCTATTTCGTGCAAGATAAGTTGGAACTCTTGCACCTGACTGATGACAGTCTTACTATCCACCATTTTGTACTCCAGAAATCGTCCAACGACGAACTTCTTGGTACCAGCATCTTCAGTCTTGTACTTCTTGTCAAGACTGGCCCATAACTTCTTTGCCGTAGTGATAGGACTGTAGACATTGTAAAGAGAGTCATCCAGTCCATTTAAAACTTAATTTCGGCAAAGGAAGTCACCTTGTGTCCAAGCATCGACTGCAAGGACTGAGTCCCGATCAGTTCCGGTTCTGGTGGATCCTCCTGCAGGAATTTGGCCAGATGAAGAGTGGTCAAGTAGAAGAGCATCTTCTGTTGCCACCTCTTGAATTCTGTGCCATCAAATTTTCCTGGCTTCTCCGGCTTCGGGTTAGGAAGTGGAGTAGGCATCAAACCTTGGAGCGGTATGTTTGTTGCCTTGCTGGAGCTATCTTGATTTGTCTCAGACATTTTCTGCAAGTTCAAGCAGAACAGAAGTAAGAAACAATAATATTAATTGTCTTAAGAATGTTGGTATTCTGCTTAACAAGAATCAATCTGACAACTAATCAAGATCACTGAGATATCAACAATCTAATTGGCCAAGTCGGCAAATATCAGGTGGGAGGTTTTCCGTTCAATAGAACGTTCCTTAATTTAAGAACCACCTTTCAATTTCCTTCCTTGGTTAAAGCACCAATTAGACTGAATCTAAGTCAGTCTCGATATATTGTAAAGTATATCCCCTGTATAAAGGACTTAATCCACTTATACAGTATTTAGAGTGAGGTACGCTTAAAGCAAATCTCCTTAAGACAATTACGTCCCCCGCACTGGTGCTAACGGGATAATGGACGCTGGTCTCCCAAGATACAACACTCTTTCACGGTATTTGGATAGCACTACCAAATCACCGTACGGTCGAACCTTAGTCAAGCAGTACCTTCACAGGATCTTTGAAGCAGCGGTACAAGGACAAATTTCAAACGAATATTTGCCTTTACTCTCTGGAGGAGCACCCACTGTTGAGGACGAAGGAAGGTTGAAGAATATTATTTCTTCAGAAGTACCAGATTCAGACAACAATTCTTATAAAAGAATCTGTTGAATTTTCTGATTCCTCTTTCAGAACAATTTGGCAGAATCTCCTTTTAGGAAGTCGCTTCGGATTCCCACTTCACGCTGGAAGTCGCGGATTCCCACCTCAGGCTGGAAGTCGCTTTCACGCTGAAGCCCAGTTCAGAACTTAATTCAGAACTTTAGAGAGAGAAAGAGAGATATTTCTGTTTTTCGGTGTGTCTGAGAATGAACCTCTGGAGCGCTATTTATAGCGCTCCGGAAGGGTATTCTCGTCCGCCAAAAGTTAACAGTTGCGACGGTTCGGACAGAACCGTTGGCGGGCTGGAGCGGATCTGTTCGGCCCATACCCTGAGACCCGATTCAAAAAGAACCAGTCCAGGTAGGGAACCCAGCCTAAGCCTAAGCCCGAGCCTGGCACCGGCGCCGGCCGGCCGCTGCCAGCGGCGGCGCGCGCACGCACGCACGCACGTGCGAGCATAGTTCCCTCCTTTTCGCGCGTGAAAACTCCAAGTACCCAAAGGGCACGCCCTTTGTTCTCAATTTTCTCTATTTATACACCATAGGCTTCCATCCCATGGCCAATGTGGGACTAAATGCTTGTAGCTAACTTTAGTCCCATTTGGTTTTGAATTAGGCAATCTTTGGACTTGAATATCTCATTCATTCGAAGTCGGAATTGAACATGTGAATATACCACGTTCATCACCAATGGAAGGAGAACACACTCCAACCATCATCCAGTTGATTCGATCAACGGATCTCGCCATAATTCATCTCGAAGATTCATATACATATTCTTCAATTCCAACAGATTTCGATGGGATTCGCGGCTGAAATTTATAGCAACTGCAAGGTACAAATGAGAATAGAGAAAAACCTGAGAAGTCATCGCTAGGAACTTAATTAAATTGGAGAGGAGACGAAGTTAATTGATTGCTGGCTGGTAGAGAAAGGATAATTGAGAATGACTCGAAAACATTGACTTGTGAACTCTGTCTTCAGTCTATGCCACAGTTTATGAAAATTTCTTGCAGGTTTCTTGCGAACTTGCAATGAACCCCCATGTTGGGTGTTTTCGTATTGTTTGAATTTTGTTTCTTTATTATTTTGGGGTTAAAAATTATTGTTAACTCTTCTTAAAATATATATATATATATATATTGTTAATAACGTTAATGACCTGTTTGGCCTTCTCCCATTCATATGTTTGTTGATGCCTGGAGTTTTGACAAGATCTATGCAAACCAAATTTTGATCTGGTGCTATGATATTATGCAAACCAAATTAAGGATTATGATTTATGAACCAGCTACATATATTAAGAAATTATAGCGATTTGAAGGAGAATTTAAAATGGTCGAAAAACATTGACCTGTTGAGGTCTTTGGCCCCAGTAATAAAAAAATTGATGAGGATTCCTTAGGAAGAGAAGCAGCCAACATTTTTAATTGATGAGGTCTTCTTAATTGTGATCCCATATTGTATATTTTTTATGCCCTCTGATCTACGCAATAATTTTTTCTTTCCTTGGAAAATGATTTTTGTATGATTAATTTGCTAATGACCAGACCGGATCATTTTTTGTCTTAAAAGAATATAAATAACTTGTGTCATCTGTATCGTGCGGTTGAATAATAATCATCAAGTAATTTTAGTTCTTGATATGCATGGAATAATTAAAAGAGTTTGTTGTGTGGTCACTCAAATTATTTATTTCAGATTTAATTAACACTTGTTTTTAGATGTGCACATAATGACCCATTAGAGTCCTGTTGTTATAATAATATATATATATATATAAGTCAATTCGTGCTTAGATCAGTTTGGATGAGATTAAGGGTTCCAGCAAAGAGGAGAATTAAGAAATGACTCAAAAACATTGACGTTGTTGAGGTCTTTTCACCTTTTTCCCATTGTGATACTTTTCTTACATCAGCTTCAGTGACGCTTTTTATGTTCATTGTTTTATAGAAAATTTGAGTTTTCTCTCTTCTTCTTTTATTTTTAAATTATGCTACTCGGAAGTTTAGCCTTTGAGAATAATCCTACAAGATTGAGAAGTTTAAATTCAAGAAGAAAAAAAGAGTCACAACATTTAAGAATTAATCGGTAAAATTTCAACATGATAATAAGAGAAATAAGAGGGTGGTACTATAGATGTCATGTCATGGCAAAAATAATTCAGGTATTGATTCATTTTTCCTACAGTTTGCGACTTGTTCACTAATTTCTAAAATTATCTTCCAAAAGAACATGAATCTTATAACCATAGATTTAAAAATTAAATCATGTCAGACAATTTATTAGCTAGATTATGGATCCTTATTGAATGCAGATATGGATTCTTAATTGACTATTGGTAACTCGACAAAAGTTGTTATTGTTTAATTAACTTATTTAAATATTAAATGCTTTTTCTAAATATAATTGCATAAGATTATTTAATCATATTTAATTATATCTAATATTTCTAAGAAAATAAAAGCGAAAAAACACATTTGAATAAGAAAATCTTACCGATTTCTATTTGACTTTAATACACATCGTCCTTTGGGAGAATTGTGGGTTTCTGAGTACGGTAAATTGTCCTGTTTTAGTTCTCAAGTAGTATCTAGATATTTTTTTTTTTTTGTTTTAGTAGCTTAAGATTTGCTAGTTTTTTTTTCTTTTTTATTTCTCTTTTTTTTTTCCTCCATTTTTTCAATATTTTAAGAAAAATCTGAAGGCTTGCATCATGTTTTTCTAGTGAAGGAAAGAAACCTCATCAAAGCGGGAGGAAGAAACTTTCATAAGTCATGAGCGAAAATGAAACACCTGATGATGCCTGGTGCATACATGATTTGCTAATGAATCATACAAATTTAGAAGGAATCTGCATGTAGATTGTAGGTTCCAACTTGAATTTGATCGGTTGTCAGCTGTATCGATGGTCTCCAACTTTTTATTTATAAATATCTCTTGCGAGAATAAGAGGTGGCTATAGGTATTTTCTTTTGCTGTTGTAGAAGTAGGAGATGAAGTAGAGAGAGTGCGAGGAATTTTGAAACAGTGGATTCAAGAAATATCGACATGTGGGATCTGATCCAATAAACAGTCTAAGCATATGAGATTTGATCCATTTGTCTGCAACATTAGATAGTGCGATTCTTCTTAAAAGGAAAGAGCTACAGTGAAGTAGACTTTTTGAGGTAGTTTTTTTCCTCTTGAAGGAGGGGGGAAAAAATTCATTAATTCAACAACGCGCGGTAAACTGAGACAATATAAAGAAATATGACAAGTGATAGAATACAGAAGATACGATGCAAATTTTATTCAAATCATGACATGACATGATAGTTTTGCGATGCTCGAAATCCAAATTGTAATACTCGAATTCATATCACAAAGTGAGAGACGAAGCAACCACAGTCTTACAAAGCAGCACACACTCAGAAACAGGAAACAGGAAACAATCGACAAGGGAATTGGAAAACAACTGAGAGATGCAACGCTTTGGGGCAAACTAGGCAGGCCGATGACGATTCAAGAAGCTCCTCCATTAGATATCAAGAACAATTTCCCGTCTACCTCCTCCCCCGCCGCCACCACCTCCCCCGCCACCACCTCCCCCGCCACCTCCTCCTCCACCGCCGCCGCCTCCTCCTCCTCCTCCTCCTCCTCCACCCCTGTAAACTACGAAGCAGCTAGTCCGGATGCAATGCCCCTAATTAACCACACCAATACATTTGAATTAAACAACAGAAATATATACAAACCAGTATTAACTAACCACTAAGTAGGTTCAACAAGCATGTAATTAAAATTATATTAGCTCTTTAATGCAAAACATGGTGGCTTTATTCCACTTAATCTCTCCTTGAAGAAGACGAAGAAGGAAAAAAAAATTTATTCAAAGAAAATGAGAGTAGAGAGAGGGGATCACCATTTCGCTAATCTCTGTAGGCAATGATGAATTCCTTGTGGTGCTGTGGTGATTTTGGATGAGGTTAGGGACTGAATTTATAGAAAATACAAGAGGGGGCAAAGGAGAATATAAAATGACTTGAGAAGTCATCTCTAATCTACTTTAAAATGGATTAATTCATTGCCGGCCTGTAAATAAAAAAAATAATAATAACTTAGAGCGACTTGAAATTAACCATTGACTCAGTGAAAGGTTTCCAAGAAAATTCGATGCAGGTTTCCTTACATTTACTTATTATAAGGTTTTGTCAATTCTCATATTCGTTGTTTGATCTTTAATTATTGATATTTCAGATTTAACTAATAATACAGCTAATGAGCCATTAAAGTCTTGTTATATGATTGGTTATTGATTGGATCGAGTTTGGATAAGATCCATGGGTGCCAGCTAGATAGCAGAATTAAGAATGAGACCGAGAACATTGCACTGGGGTCTTTGTGAGGTCTTTTTCGTAATATCTACTTATGACGTCTTCTGTAGTATGTTTTGAAGGGAAAAAGTATCACATATGCTTCGTACCCGGGGGTGGTTTGAACTTTATCATAATCTCCACATTCAGGAGCGGAACAATATATTGACTATATTTTGTTCTATTTTTTCATATATTACCTTAGACTCCCTTCTAGTTTGGTAGTTTGGTGTTCTTTTAACAAATTTATTACTGATTCCGCTTCAGATTTAGTAAAGAATACTGTTTTATTCTTTTGACAAATTCATATATTGCACAAGCATATCTTATAAAAGATTGCAGCCTATCCAAAAATTTATTCCTGATTCCGTCCCTATCGACATTCAATACCTTGCTGGATTTGAATTGAATTCTCAAGCAAGTCTTAGATTTCTTAGACTATCCACATGTGATTATCAAGATCTGAGTGAAACTAACTCATCGATCAATCAAGTACATAAACAAAAAGTTGAGTTTCTACCTATCTTTGAGTGTGAAAAAAAATTTGAACTTCGTATATATGCATTTATTTATTTATTTTCCGTAACAAATTGGTATTAGCATCCAGTTATGACCCAAGAGAGATTTGGATCTAATATTTTTAACCACACTGTTAAATGTCGGTCGAGGGGTTTTTTTTTTTTTTTTGAAATATAAGTTGTAGTTTGGTGCAAGTTGATCGAACCTCAGACCTCTCATCCACTGTAAAAATTTTTTATCATTGTACTATAATGACACTTGCATGCTGTTTGAGTTTGTCCATATAAATTTTATCTTTACCATAGTAGAATTGATGGGTAGATTAACCATAACAGCAAGCCACAGAAGACAAAAGGATTCAATTCCAACCACGCTGAGAGCTCCTTACCTCCGATTGCAATTGTGTTAAGATGAAGAAATCTAAGCGTGTTTTCTAGGATTATCTCATATTGGCTTAATTTGTATGCTTGAGTTGAATTGACTAGAAATAATTTTTGGACTATATTAATGTCATATTAATCAAGAGACTTGAAAAAAAAAAAAATTATGAATATGCCATGAACTAGTAGAGTTCATTGATGATTCAAGTCCAAACAACTGAAATAGAAACACGAATCAAATTATTCTCATCCACTGCCAATGTTGTTTATTTCATTCATAGAAGCAAAGCAAACCGAAGGGCGCACACACAAACACGCACAAGACAGAGACCAACAAGCTGAATTATTTGAATGCAAACTGAATCACATCGACTGTTAGGAGATGCGGATGTAGGAAGGTCCGTTGATTGTCAAGTGGTCAATCCTCCATCCACCGCCTCCACCTCCTCCTCCTCCTCCTCCTCCACCACCACCACCTCCTCCTCCTCCTCCTCCTCCTCCTCCGCCGCCGCCGCCACCGCCGCCGCGATAAACAGTGCCCCAGGTAGGATAAGCAACTGTGTAATTAGGGCAGCTTGGTTGAACATAATAGCATGGTCTGTAGCAGGTATTGGTAGCCCGGTAATTCGAATAGCAGTAGTACGACTGTGAAAACAAATAAGAAAAATTCAGGAATATTGTTAATCAATCAATAAGTAATGGTTGTAGAATTATCCTAATTAACTAACACATATAATTAGATCAAGGGAGAGGGAGAGGGGTGAGAGAGATCACCATTTTGCTGATCGATGCGAGAAATGATCACCAAGGTAGATTCAAGTGAGGAGTTTGAAAGGGCTAACGTCTCAGTTTATAGCACCCTGGACGGCCTAACCTACTAGATTACTAAAAGACCTACAAAAATAGTCTCGGTTGACTATTTAAATATATTTATCCCCAAGAGTTTGCAGAAAGTGTAAATCCCCAAGAGTTGTTCGGGGAGAGAAGAAACCATAGGTTAACAACTTAGAATAGCCGGACCGTTGACTTTCAAGACCCACGCAGCACTGCAAATTTCGATGCAGTTTCCTATATATATTATACATGAAAAAGAAGCAAAATGAATAATTCGCGAGTTCTGTAAATATGGTTAGAATAAACTGGATCACATTGACTCTCAACGTCCGAGCAACACCCTAAATTTCAATGCAGTTTCCTACATATGGAATTGAAGTAATACTTAGCTGTGTTCAGATTAGTTTTCAGATTTTCCTGAACTCACTCCGAAATTATAGGTTCTGACAGTGGTTGATTTTCTTCGAAAACTGCCTGAGCTTGAACTTTCCAACCCAAAACCGATGCTCGACCCTAACCTGACTGAACACACAAAAAATAAATAAATAAATAAATAAATTGTATGCACACACATATATCACATGCTACTCATGTATGTATACATATGTAACACATAGGTTAATGATATGTCTATATTTTTACCTCTTAGCATGTTCCTCTGCATAGAGTTTTTAATTTATTTGATTGCAATAGTTAAGCTTAACCCAAGCCACCATGAGCAAATTAGGGAAATTTTTGTCTGGGTTGAGTTCGAGTTAGAAAGACTTGGGTTGGAGTCGGTTGGGTCAGATTCTCTCAGCGCATTTCGTGTTCGGATTTGAACATGGATTGGCCTTTCCAAATGCCAATCAATCTAGAAGAAAAAAAATGACATTAACATTTTCCCTCAAAAAAAAATTACCTTAATATTCCTATAAACAAAAGGACCTCAATAGTCCTTGAAATTAAATTAATTAAATTGACATTCAAGCACAAATATTTATAATGACCGGCCGAACAATTGACGGGTTAAGGTTGTGAAGTCACAATTAAATCTGATGCAGTTTCCTTCAATCCGAAGCAATGCAGTCGGTATGATAAGATTAATGCAAGCACACTGTTTCTGGTCAATCATTTATTTAAGTTTTTAAGACTAATTGAGATGCACAAGTCAAATTTTATTAACCCACACTTTTGTGCAGACACCTAAACTTACATTTATTTATGAGACACTAAAATCTTGGCTGACAAGCTATTACATATAAGTAGAGAAAGACGAAACTAAAGTCTAAAATCAATCTGACCTTAATCCAAATCCTGATTTATGAATTTATGTGGAGCTTCTTTTATTTTCAAAATGCTTTCTAGTATTATCCTAATATTCCGACTGATTCGTATATTATCGAAAATTAAGATTATTTCTGTCAATTTGATTACGGATACTATTTTCACATATCATTTGTAGAGATTAGAAAGAATTCAGATAGCCAATAACATTTTCTGACTCGTACTCCACGTCAGAATACCAAGGTATTCGTTCGGTTCCCAAAAAAAAAAAACAAAAAAACAAGAAAAATGAAGAAACTCTGAATACCTACTGTCCTCGTCAACATTGCGTGCAAATTTGTCGATTTGCTTCGCCCAGAGGCTCCCTCATTGGATTCAAATTTACTAGATGTGCCATTGGGAGCTGAACTGGTCAATAGTTTCGGTCTTTTATAATTCCATTTGGTTTTTGCTCCCCCCAGCTGTCCTGCAATTGGTGATTATATTTAAGTAATTACCGACGACCTCAAACTGACAAGTCTTCATTCTATAATACTCTGCTCTGTGTTGGGTCTTGTTGCAAACTATTATAAATCCACCCCAATCAACATTCAACTACTCTACCCAAGCTGGAGATCATCCTCAGCAGATCGAGATAGGAAATGGTGATCCCCTTCTCTCTCTGGCCCTCTTTCATCTCTTGTTTGTTCATGTTTACTACTAATTAGTGATCATGATTAAGATTACGGCTAATTCTAATTGGTGATTAAATGGTTCTCTATTTCTTGCTCCTGTTTTCGTGCTGTTGTTTTCAGGCAACTGATGGCAGAGGGGGTGAAGGCGGAGGAGGAAGAGAAGGTGGTGACAGCGGATTGCCTGGTGGAGCGGGAGGAGGAGGTGTTGGTGGTGGATTTCCTGCTGGTTATGGTTCTTATGGTTATGGTTATGGTTATGCCCGACCAGCTGGCACCGGAGTTGGTGGAGGAGGAGGGCCAGGAGCAGGTGGTGGTGATGGGGGAAGTGGCGGTCAGCCTGGACGGTCTGGAGGTGGTCAGCCTGGTCAATTTGGAATGCCCGCTTATCGTCCTTGGTGGGGGTGCGGGTGGGGTGGGGGTGGTGTTGGCGGAGGAGGAGGCAGCGGCGGACCGGGTGGTTACTATGGAATGCCTGGCCAGCCTGGAATGCCTGGCCAACCTGGCCAGCCTCAGTCAGGAACGCCTGGTCAGGCCGATCAGCCCGGACAAGCTCAACCAGGCCAGTCAGGTCATCCTGGAATGCCAGGTTGTTATCCTGAAATGCCTCACCAGCCTTTTCCTGGAATGCCTGGTCAGCCTGGAATGCCTGGCCAAGCTGGATGGGCTGGAGAAGGTGGTGGCGGAGGAAGAGGAGGTGGCGGTGGCAGTGGATGGTGTGGTGACCCTCGACTAGGTGGTTACTGGGGATGGGGACAAGGTGGCGGTGGTGGAATTGGCGGAGGAAGTGGAGAGCCAGGTGACAGAGGTGGTGGAGCACCGGGAGCCCCCGGTGGAAGTGGAGGCCCTGGCACAGATGGGGGAGGAAGAAGCGGTGGCAAAGGTGGAGGAGGTGGTGGGGGAGGCGGCGGTGGAGGTGGAGGAGGTGGTGGTGGGGGAGGGGGAGGGGGAGGTGGAGGGGGAGGAGGTGGTGGTGGTGGTGGTGGTCGATGGTGATAACCGTGGTCGGCAGTTGAGAGAATAACTATCGATGGGCATTATTGCACTGGCAACAAATCTCTTATGTTTCCTCCCTTGAGTTACATCCTGCTCGTGTCTCTTTTTATGCGTGTTTCTGTGTGAGCGATTTGGTGGTTTAGCCTGAGCGCAATAAACGAGTGTGTGGATAGCATTTCATTACATTCCTGCTGTACTTGAGCTCTCTGGTTTATCCACAGGTGCCATACCACCAGTCATCTTAAACTTCTAAATAAACTTGTTTGTATTTTGTTGTTGAATTTTATCCTGGTGAAATGCTTCACTTTGAAATATGGGCAAAAAGATCACACAATGCAACCTATCACCTCATACGGATGCTAGCAACAACACACACAGGTATGCCAAATGCCAAAGAAGATCAAGAACTAGAGCAGTACATTAACATATTTATTATGATATATTGGTGGAACAAACTTTAGCCAGGCTCTGTTTAGATGCTAGAAATGTCAAGAAATGAAAGCAAACTTATCAAGCAACTTACCTCGAAGGTACACTGCCTCCCTTCTCTCAGCATTCAAGCACACCCTGAACAGAAAGAGACAGTACTGTTAGTAGGAAACAAAATGAAAACTGCACATCACATGTAATTGTGTCCAGTTTACTGTAGCGAGTCTTCGCTTTGCATGATTAATTATACAACTAAAAATACTAAGCTTGATAGAAATGTCACATATCGTTCACCATCAACTGAACGAAGCAAACACCGTATCAGCCATATATCCTATGATCCTAAGCAGGGACTGGTGGTGCATTTCAACAATTACATTTTTCTTACTTCTTCTAAAGCCCAGATGGGCCCTTCACAGTGCAGTGACATGCCTTCCCATTTGGCTATCCTCAGGAAGGCTGTGGAGCCTCCCACCACCGATTGCCAGCAACAACGATCTTGATAGGCCCAGCAGATCGGTTGCCAACTCCGATTTTCACATTATCATGTCTTCCCCAAGATACGTCACGGCCTGAGGCATTTCCCACTCCAATTGAAAGATCCCGTGTTGCCACAACATTGCCATAGACCTCAGCTCTCAAGTCCCTGCAGACATAATTTCCAGATGCAAGATGTACAAATTTTCGTCCTCGGATCACTCCATCAGTATAGATGGTCATGTCAAGATCTCGAGGAGAGGCGTAGCCCACACACATGCGGACATTGTTACTTGACTGCATCTTCTTTGTGATGATCACCCCGTGGTGAAGGATTGGGCCCTCTCCATGAGGTTGTGCCTCAGTAATAGGGTCTGGAATTTGGGGGCGGTCGCCAATTAAGGCACTAATTTGCACCGCATGGCCAGGATGGCTGGCAGTTATTCGAACAAGGCTGCCGATGTAAAGAGAACATGAGATTGAAACATCAGCAAGAAAAATTTCCAAAAAGAAAAAAGAAAAAAAAGGAAGTAAAGGAAACAAGATAATCAGCAGATCTGCACTGGTTCGTTTCCTCTACCTAGTCAAGTATGTATTGGGTAGCATTAAAAAGAATATATTGAACACATAAGAGAGTGAGTGTTTGGAAGGCAATCTCTGAGAGTTTTCTTCTTTAAGAATTTGATCTTGCAGGTTTCACCAAGTACTCTTCTGTCGCACTTGGTTACTAAAGCAAAGGTTGTTTTTTTTTTTTAAAACATAAACAGTGGCAAACAAGTGTAGTATAAAACAGATAAGATCCCCACCATCTGAAATAGAGAGATAACTGAATCGATTTTAAGAAAAAGGAGAATAACAGGTCCACATCATTTTCACATGATAGATATTGTAATATCCCTACCCGATAAATACTTCATTAATACCGACAATATGATTTGTCTTATAATATGATTTATCTTGAATTATAAAAAAATAAATTTAATTAATATTTTGTTGAATAAATATTTTTATGTAAAGAGGAATTTAAAATCAAAATAAAATTATATATATATATATATATATATATATATATATATATATATATATATATATATATATATATATATATATATACGGCTTACTGTACCTCAGCCTGCAGGCTGAGAGAGTTTCTCAGCCTGCGGGACGTGGCTGAATATATGACACACATCGGTCGCAGAGTGTGGGCACCAAAAAAATCAAAAAAATCCCGCCTAAACAATCGTGAAACAAATTGACAAAAATACCCCTTTTATATGACGACGGCGACTTCTAGCATTGAAAAGTAAAAAAATATTCCATGATCGCATACTTAATACAGAATAAAGAAAACCGGAGGAAACATGCTATCGTATAGCAATGCGACCTCCTTCAGTACTGCGACCAAAGTCGCAAACTTCTTTCTCATTACGATGGTGATGACGAGGATTAGAAGTTTAAAAAAATTGTATTTTGTTTTTTTAAATATATATAAATCTGTTTTCTAAAGTTAATTGTGTGAATTATATTTTTTACTACTATGTCTTGGTTGAAAATGCTGTACAATTGTTACAAACCTTCATTTTAAATATTTTACGCTAAACGAATATACTGCAACCATGAACGCAGCTAATAATTATATTACTTCACCCTTATAAATTTTTAAATGAAAGGTTGCGACATTGGTTGCAGTTGCTGGACGCAGACTTAATAAATACACTGCGACCTTGGTCGCAGTTGCTGGACTTTAGTCTTAATCAACAACAACACTGCTACCTTGGTCGTAGTTGCTGGTCTTTACTCTTAATCAACAACATCACTGCGACCTTGGTCGCAGTTGGTGGTCTTTATAAATAATCAACAACACTGCGACATTGGTCGCAGTTGATGGCCGCAGTCTTAAAAAAATAATCTGCAATCTTGGTCGCTATTGCTGGTCTTTAGTCTTAATCAACAACAACACTGCGACGAGGTGACACGTTACCGCAGCAGTTGCTTAGTCGCAGTCTTTGGTCACAGTGTCGACCCTGGTCGCAGTAGTTACTGTTTGCAATGTATCTTATGCGACCTTGGTCGCAGTGTCATCTATGGTCATAGTTGTTTTGTTTGCAATGCATGGTTGCGACCAAAGTCGCAGTCCATGTAATGCAACCCTAGATTGCAGTTGCTGGCCATCTTTATCAATAACAACACTGCGACCTTGGTCGCATTTAACCATGTACACTGCAACCAAAGACTTTGACTAAGGTCGCAGTTTAAATGTACAATGCGACCAAAGACTCTGACTACATTATATACAAAAAAATTAATTACTTAACGTACTGCGACCAAAGTCGCAGTCCATGTAATGCAACCCTAGATTGCAGTTGTTGGCCATCTTTATCAATAACAACACTGCGACCTTGGTCGCATTTAACCATGTACACTGCGACCAAAGACTTTGACTAAGGTCGCAGTTTAAATGTACAATGCGACCAAAGACTCTGACTACATTATATACAAAAAAATTAAACTATAAAGTAGAATTTTATCGCAGGCTGAAAAAATTGATCTGAAAAGATTTTATATTTTCAAAAAATTTTTATCGCAGGCTGAAAAGGAGAAACTAGATCTTTCAAAAAAGAGGTAAAGAAATAGGGCGAAAAGTAATTTATATCCTATAAAGAGCGGCAAAAATAAAAGGGGGGAAAAATAATAATAAACAATAAGGAAAAGATCATAAAGGGGTATTTGGTAAATTAACTTCTACCTAAAAGCGGGCCGCAAGTCAGTGAGGTGACAAATTGAGCCACGTCACCGCAGGCTGAGATAGTACTCTCAGCCCGCGGGCTGATATACATTTTTCTCATATATATATAATGGATATATGTTTATGTATGTGATGTATTTGTATGTATTATTATAATTTTCTCTTATTTTCTTATTTTCCCAAGCCTTAGCCCATTAGCCCAAGCCCACACCTGTTTTCTCCAACATTTTTTCTTTCATTTTTCTCATTTTAGCCTATAAGCTCAACCTAAGCCCGAAATCAATTTCTTTTTCTCTTTTCTTTTCTTTTCTTTCTCCTTTTTTCCTCACCCTCGGCTGCCATGCACCCCCCACATGGTCTCTCTCCACCGCCTTCTCTCTTTATATCTCTCCTTTTCTCTCTTTGCATCTCTCCCTTCTCACATACTCCTCCCTCTCTGATGAGGACATCACGCCGCTTAGGGGGCGATTCGATCGCGTCTATTTCAGGAAGCGACGTAATGCAATTCTTTAGTTTTAGCCTAAGTTTATTTTATACTTGTTTCATGTTTTTTTTAGCTGATGTAGAAGGTGTTCTTTTGTGGGCGTTTAGTACCACATCGGTTATTCTTTTAGAAGTCATTTCTTGTAAAGCCTATAAAAGGCTCCCTGACTACTTCTTTTGGATTATTGAATGATTAAATTTTTTTTCAAATTATCTGGTTTAATTCTTAAGTTTCTCTGCTCTCAAATTTTGGGTGAGAAGCCCGCGTAAGGGGTGAAAACCCGAAGTCCTTTCCTGTTTTGAATTTCAAATTCGGTTACGATTTGAAGGTGATTGCGATCCAGATTAGTTTTACATTATTTGATATCAGACCCCTGGTTTTCAATTCTCTTCAAAATTTTCCTCCTGTTTCAAATCTTCCCCTATACCAATCCCAGATCCATTCACTAAAAAAATACAATGTAGAAAATTCCCAAAATTTCTCATCGAAATAGCCTGAAAATTTTAAATCGACACTGTTCATTCATCATCAATTTTTATCCCCCCTCCAAATCCCATCGCCGCTTCCTCCAAATCCCGTCGCCGCCGCCGCAGTCGACACGCCTCCGCACCATCTCAGTCTCTCCGCTCCTTGACGCCGTCTTCAACCATCGACGACATCCCCAATCATCGACGACATCCACAACCATCCACGACATCCACCTTCGACGCCAAATCCAAGCTTCACCAACACTGCCGACTAAGACGGAACCCCTTCAAA
Source organism: Agave tequilana (assembly GCA_038442645.1). Taxonomy (NCBI): domain Eukaryota; kingdom Viridiplantae; phylum Streptophyta; class Magnoliopsida; order Asparagales; family Asparagaceae; genus Agave; species Agave tequilana. The sequence goes on from JAVJIF010009915.1 coordinate 83,375, forward strand.
CACCCTCGCTGATATAATCGGAGCAGTAGGGAGCAGATCGGGGCGGATCGAAGCCTCCAAGGCCTCATCGGAACTTCCCAAACCTCGATCGAAGCTTCCAAGGCATCGCCGGAATTTCCCGAGCCTCGATCGAAGCTTCCAGGGCCTCTTCAGCCATTCGCCGTCCTCGTTAGGTCTTTGTCAACACCCTAGAAGTCGCCGGGTCAGCTCCTCTGACCTAGTCGCGCCGCCGAACCTCCATCGCCGCCATCCTCGGAGCTGGAGTCTGCCGCTGATTGCCGCCAAGCCCTAGCCAAGATCGAAGAGGAGAAAGGGGGTGAACGGGTGAGAGTGAACAGGTCCCTAAAGGCTAAACCCGTTCGCTTTTTAAGGAAGAAGTTTAGATCGGGTCGGAGCCGGACCGTTCGACCCAACGATACTCGGACCCGCGACCCATTTAAGTGACGCCACCGCTGACATCATCGTTTGAGTTGTTTTGCTGAGTTAACTCAGTCCAGAGGAGTCCTAACTCAGTCCAGAGGAGTCCTGACTCAGTTCAGAAGCAAAGCAGTGCGTCCGAAGGCCGTTCAAGGCTCGTTTCAAATTCAAATCGAGTCGTTTTCGAGACAGCGGATTCATGATGACCCGTACTACGCGTCTATAGCAGTCACATTCAGGTTTGAGACTCGGTCGCCTCCCAGGTAACTTTGAATATTTCGTTCAGTTATTCCTGGTACTTAATTGAGATAGCTAGCTACTTCAATTTGTCGCAAGGTAAAATTTATTGATTGTTGTCCATTAAATAGTGAGTTGTGTGATTCTCACCTTAAGTGGTAATCTGACTTAATATTAACTGTGCAACTAAATTAACTTGAATTCGTGATTACTTGACTCAACTTGGAATTAACTGTGTTAGCATGTATTTTAGTCACTATCTCCACATTATATTTTCTTAATCACATGTTAATCTACATAGCTTAAAGTTGGTATTATCTTTCATTAATTTAATCTCTGACTTCTCTTGCATAATACATTCATCATTGGATAGTTTGCATTTAGATCAGCTAGAATCTTGCATGCCTACTAGAAGTGGTAGAACTTTTTTTGTAGGAGAAACTTCGACACCAATGGACCCTAGCATTTATGACACACTTAACATACTCATTGACAAGATAGAAAAAATGGACCAGCATCTACAAGAAGTTAGGGATCAGATTGATGTCAATTGTAGGGATCTAGCAGCCCGACTTGATAGGTTAGAAACCAATCGGAGGATAACCACAAAAGAGGAAAATTCTCGAAACAGCAGTAGATCACCCAGGCGAGAGCAAGTTCAACCCTACAATACAGCTGACGCTGATACTCAGTATATCAAAAGCGTTAAAGTTGATGCTCCTTCCTTTGACGGACGCTTAGATCCTCATGTTTATATAAACTGGCAGTTGGCTATGGACCAATATTTCTATTGGCATGACATGTCTGAGTAAAGAAAGATTCGATTGGACGTGATGAAACTAACATGACAAGCAGGACAGTATTGGGAAAATCTTGAGAGGATGATGAGGTATAGAAGGGAAGACCCAGTGAAAACTTGGGAAGGCATGAAAGAGAAGATTATGTTAAAGTACGTCCCACCGTCATTCAGTCAGCAATTATTGGACAAGTGGAATTGATGGACTCAGACTCAGGGAAACAAGTCAGCCACCAATTACATTACTAAATTTGATGAATATTTGAATCGGTGTGCAGCAAGTCTCCCGAACAGACCCTATCTAGGTTCAGGTCCGGTCTTAGGGATGATTATAGCCGAGAGCTCATCGCTCGAGATATCACGACTCTAGAACAAGCATATCAGCTAGTCACCGATTTAGATTGGTCTAGAGGATCATATTTTCATTGAACTGATTTTATGGATAACTCTAAAACCGTCACTACTAGCAAGCCAAGTTTTAGCCGACCTCTTCCTGCCTCAAGCAAGCCTGCCTCCATTTCCTCTAGCGTCAAATCTGCAAGTCCTTCTGGTGCAAAGTCAATCACCCTTGAACAGTATTTTAAATGTCAGCCGACATTTCGTTTTCAAGTCCTTACCGCTACGACATTCCTACCCGCATTTGAAATGACGTTTTAGAAAATGTTGGCCGACTTTTCGGGAAAAATCCGATATGTCGGCCAATATTTTCCCGAAATGTCGGCCAACATTTTGGGAAAAACTCAATATGTTGATTGGTCTTGAAAGCTGGAGCAATTGAGAAATTTTAACAATAGATTAGTGAATATATGCAAAATGTTTTTAATTATACATATCCTAAACATATTTATATAGTTTTGCATAAGTTGTGTATATATTACCTTGATAAGAATTTTTAAATTACATTATTTAAGACATCTAGGATATATATTTGTTATCCGTCATGACGTCGGAAATTTACTAAATGGCCCCGAAATATCTCCGAAATCTGAAATCCGACATTCGATTACGACATCCGACATTTCCCTGATATCCGACATTTAAAACACTGCCCTTGAAAGGAGAATGGTTAGTGAACCAAGAAAGGTCAACCCAAAGACCCAATGCTATAAGTGTCAAGGGTATGGACACCTTACCAGCCAGTGCCCGAGTCAAACTAAAACCCTCTTCGTGAAAGTTCCTATTGAAGATATGGAAGAAGAAGAGGATGATGAAATAGTGGTTGTGCACTAACGAAATGATGACTTGGATGCCTCTGTCGAAGAGAATGAATTCAATGGGTGCATCAAAATTGTGAAAGTGACGGGCCTACCTCCTAGTGTAGGCCGAACCAAATTAGGAGTGGCTAGGTGCACTTTAGCCCAGCCTGAGCCACTCAACGACTGGAGAAGGACTGACATATTTCAAATTTGCACAAAATTGATAAAAAGAGCTACAAGGTGATAGTGGATAGTGGCAGTTGCATCAATGTTGTTGGGTCAAAGTTAATCACCACCTTGGGGATGAGACTGATAAAGCATTCAAACCCCTATAAGGTCACATGGATCGATGCCACATTTTTAGATGTTCAGGAGAGATGTCAAATTCTCATCTAGTTTGCCACGTACACAGATAATGTGTGGTGTGACATACTCCCCATAGATGTTAGTCATATCATTTTGGGTTGACCACGGTTGTTCGACTTAGAAGTAACCATATATGGACGTACCAACCAATGTTAAATCGTCCATAACGGAAAAAGGGTGAAGATTATGTCGAATCAACCGAAACCACCAACCCGAGAAAAAAAGGTTGACAAAGGCAAAGACAAAGTAGATGTCCTAACTTCTGAAAAGAAGGGTGATAAGGGCAAAGGTAAGATGGTAATAAATTTGATTAGCCATGATCAAATTGAAAAGAGCTTGCATAAGAGTTTTACTTGTTATGCACTCGTGGCTCGAGAGAGTGATCGAAAGATCGAGGTGCAGACCCCCGAGCACATTAAACCAATCCTAGAAGAGTTTTCTGAAATTCTCCCATAAGATCTGCCAGGTGAGTTGCCTCCCTGCGAGACATCCAATATGCTATTGACTTAGTCCCAGGAGAAACTTTGCTAAACCTGTCCCACTACAGAATGAACCTTACGGTACATGTAAAGTTACAACGGCGGGTAGGAGAGTTACTTGACAAGCGCTTCATCAAAAAGAGTTTGAGACCGTGTGCAGTTCCGTACTCTTGGCGCCAAAGAAAGATGGTACATGGCGTATGTGTGTAGATAATCGCGCCATCAACAAGATCACTGTCAAGTATCGCTTTCCCATTCTCCGTCTTGATGATATGCTGGATCAAATGTCAGGTGTCACAATCTTCTCCAAGATTGATTTTAAGAGTGGGTACCACCAAATTAGAATCCGTTCAGGAAACGAATGAAAAACTGCATTTAAAACTAAAGATGGGTTATATGAATGGTTGGTTATGTCTTTTGGGCTGTCCAATACTCCTAGCACCTTCATAAGAGTGATAACTCAATTGTTTCGGCTATTTATCAGTAATTTCATAATGGTATACTTTGACTATATACTGATTTACAGCCTAACTCAGAAGCAACATATGATCCATTTGATGCAAATCCTCCGCACACTTCAAACTGAGAAGTTTTATGCAAATCTAAAGAAGTGTGCTTTCTGTACGGACAAGGTGTTCTTAGGATTTGTGGTTTCATCTGAAGGAGTTTCTGCGTACTCTGAGAAGGTGAAAGCAATCACTGAGAGGCCACAACCCCTAATGATTAGGGAAATCAGAAGTTTTCAGGGTTAGTCACTTTCTACCGTCGGTTCATAAAGAATTTTAGTGTTATTATGACACCTGTCTGAAGAGCGAGGGATTCCAGTGGACTCCTACCACCACCAAGGCTTTTGCAAAAATTAAGAAGATGACTGAAGCTCCTATTATGCACCTCCCTGACTTTTCGAGGGCATTTGAAGTAACATGTGACGCATCGGGACTGGCAATTGGTGGTGTGCTAAGTCAAGAAAACCACCCGGTTGCTTATTTCAATAAAAAATTAAATGACGTCCGATAGCGATACTCAACGTATGACAACAAATTTTATGCGGTTGTGTAGGTTTTGCGTTACTGGAGGCATTATCTGTTACTGCAAGAGTTCATGTTGTATTCGGATCATGAAGCACTTACGTACCTCAACTCTCAGAAGAGACTAAATGCGAGACATAGCAAATGGATGGAGTTCCTCTAGGATTATATATTTGTTTTCAAACACAAGGCGGGAGTTGAGAATAAGGTCACTGATGCACTCAGTCGACGTGTTATGATTTTGGTAGCTATGAGTATAGAAGTGATTGGGTGCAAGAGAATAAGGGAGGAGTATGACTCATGCCCCGACTTTGCAAAAATTTACGTCACCTTACGGGATGGCTCCATTGGTGAAATGGACGGCTTTCTGCTATAAGACGGTAATTTATTCAGATTCCGTACGCTATGTAATCAATGTACGTCCCTCAGGGATTCTCTTGAAAAATACATCCTAGAGGTCTGGCTGGACATTTCGGTCAGAACAAAATAATTGAGGTTGTTGAACACTGATTTTACTCGTCGAGCTTGAAGAAGGATGTCGCTAAAATCATTGGCCAGTGTCGCACGTGTCAACTGGCCAAGCAGAAAAACAGATTATCGGACCTTACACTCCTCTCCCTGTGCCCAACTGCCATTGGTAAGATGTGAGCCTAGATTTCATACTAGGGTTGCTAAAAACTCAGAAGAGGCATGACTCTATCCTAGTAGTGGTTGACAAATTCTCCAAAATTGCTCACTTCATTCCGTGCTCCAAAACTTCAAATGTGTCTCGCGTAGCTGTCCTGTTCTTTGATAACATCGTCAAGTTACATGGGCTGCCCAAAACTATGGTATCCGACAGGGACGTTAAGTTTGTTAGCTACTTCTGGCAAACACTTTGGCACAAAATGGGTACCAAATTGAAATTCTCGACAGATTTTCATCCACAAACAGATGGCCAAACTGAGGTAGTAAACATGACTAGGAAATCTCCTTAGGTGTCTTGTTGGGAAAAATTTAAAAACTTGAGATCTCATTTTACCTATGGCCGAATTTGCATACAATGATTCTGTCAATAAGTCTACGGGTCTTGGTCCTTTTGAAATAGTATCTGGATTTAAACCTAGAGAACCAATTGATTTAATTCTCATGGCTCATTATCATTCTAGAGTATCAGATTCTGCATCAGCATTTGCATCCTATATACGTGCATTACCTGAAGAGATCAGAGAGAAGATAATAAAAATAATGTTGATTAAAAAGCTTCTGCATATTTACACCGCAGATTAAGGTCATTTAATGTTGGTGATTATGTGATGTCTGCATGAGACCCGAGCGGTTTCCTCCAGAAACCGCGAAGAAATTTCATGTGCGAAGTGTAAGGCCTTTCCAAATCCTCAAAAAAAAAATCAATTCAAATGCTTATGTGGTGGATCTCCCACTGGACTTTGGCATCAGTTGCACTTTTAATGTTAAGGCCTTGGTTCCATATAGAGGTACTTTTGATACCCCTTCTGATCCATTCGTGAATGAGCCTACTCAGGACCTTCTTTCTGAGAGCCCCTAACTCCACTTCCTCTTAAATTAATCCATGCAACAGAAAACATAGATTTTATTTTGGATGATCAGATTGTCTCTACTAGAGATGAAGGGACGCGACACTTCTTAAAGTGGAAAGGAAGACCTGATTCAGAAAATTCTTGGATTACTGAGGAGGACTTCCGACAGCTTGATCCCGACTTACTGGAGCGCTATTAGAGCCAGCAGCAGTTTTCCATCACACACTCGACAGGGTCGAGTTCTTCCCACCCCGAGGAATTAATGAGGACATCACACAGCTTAGGAGGTGATTCGATCGTGTTTATTTCAACAAGCAGTGTAATGCAATTCTTTGGTTTTAACCTAGTTTTTTTAGACATGTTTCACGTTTTTTTAGCTGATGTAGTAGGTGTTCTTTTGTGGGCGTATAGTACCACATCGGTTATTATTTTAGAAGTCATTTCTTGTAAAGCCTATAAAAGGCTCCCTGACTACTTTTTTTGGATTATTGAATGATTAAAAATTTCTCAAATTAGCCGTTTTAATTCTTGAGTTTATCTGCTCTCAAATTTTGGGTTAGAAGCCAGCGTAAGGGGTGAAAACTCGAAGTCCTTTCCTGTTTTGAATTTCAAATTCGGTTACAATTTGAAGGTGATTGCAGTCCATATTAGTTTTACATCACTCTCTCCTCTCTCCCCCTCTAGCTTTCTCTTCTCACCGTCCTCCACTCGACCACCGCCGCCTGGCCCTGACCCGTCGTTGCCGCCGCCACGTGGCCACAGTCCCTCCTCCTCTTCTTCTCCCTCTCCTTCTACTTATCATCCTTGACCCGCGCCACCCTGCTCTGCCCTCGCTGGTGTCACCGCGCCGCCAGCTGCCACCGCCGCAACCCCCTCCCCTACTCTCTTCTCACTTCTCTCTCTTTTCTCTCGTTTCTCTTCCCCCTGCGTCGGGCATCGCTGCCGCTAGCCAGGGACCCCGCCGACCGTCCAGGCCCACGGTCGCTGCCTCACCACCGCTGCCATAGCCACTGCATCCCTCTCTCTCCCCCTGGCTTCCACTTCTTCCTCTTTCTTTTCTTGTTGGGTTTCCACTAAACCAACCCGACCCGAACCCATACCCAAACTCGACCAACAAGTGACCCGATCCATTAATAAAAGGTAAAGTCGTATTCAACCCCCTGATGAATAACATTCTTATATTTCGAACCTTAAAAATTATTATTTTGACCAGTTAATTATTGAATTGGTTCCCAAGCGATTTCTCAAGCATCTGGAGTCCGATTCACGTGATTTTTAAGCTATTGCGTTCATGAAAACGAGAGCTATGCATCCGCGGCCATCCCAGGGCACTGAGGTCAGCGTAATCTCTAGTAGATCTCTAAAAACTCAGGTGAGTGCTTTTAATCTTTTCAATAAAATAATATCTCTTGGTGATTGTTTATTTACTATATAGTGTTGATATGTGATTTACATGTTTGATTAGTTGTTGGACTATTGATTAAGAAATTCATGTAAATGTTGATCTAGAAAATTGGATAAGATTGTGAAGAGTTGAAATAGATAATTGTATGTGATTACCGTATTATTTATCGGGTTAATGTTACTGCATTACTGAGATCATCTTGTTATATTTGAAAATTGTTTGTGTTATCGTGAAAGTATTGTTATCTTATATCCGTGTGATTAATACTGTTATTGAGGTGGTACCAGGAAAAATGTGTGGAACTAAGTGCCACATAAAACAAAGTGTCATACCACACGTAGATGTGGTGGGGGGCACCTCTTGAATCTGTGGGGGCCACCTCTTGAATTCCACATCACATGAGTGACACCTCTAGACTTATTATAAACATAATTATCGTGTATACCCAATAATCCATGTGACATTAATACTAGATAACTGACAGCGAGGTGGGGGAATTGGAGGGAGACGACGCCTGTATTTTTGAGTGAACTGGGCGCCAGTATGGATGTACAACCGAAATAAGGTTGTACAACCGGAAGAAAAGATGCTTGGTGTATATTCATGTTTGTTACTGTTATTGTAGGCACTTAGCAGTGTTGGCCCGGTTCTGTAAGAACGAGCACTCGTGTGGTCGTAGTTCCGGGTATGCACAGAACCCACCTAAAGCACAGACAATATCTCTTCCTCAGTTTCAAATAACATCACATTTAATAATTCAACAATGATGATATAAGGAGTGTGTGTTATTTGGTCACTCTCTCGTTCGGATAATGGTACATGCATGCCACGTTCGAATGAGTTCAACTAAAGTGCAGGCTCTAGTATGGACTCCCAGTGGTATTGGACAAGGCGATACTGATTATTATTATTGTATAATCTTAAAATACTACGTGAAAATATACTTGTGCTATGCCTATGTTACTTTAATTGCCATGAAATAATGAACTCCCGACATATGTAATCTCTCACAGAATGACTTCACCACTATTTAACCAACACCGTTTGTTATTATACTCAACTACTTAATTATGTATTATGTGACATTTTACTTATGATACAATTATAATGTACTGCTTTTTATTATAATTATATTATATATTGTTCTTTCATTTTATCACTCACTAGGTTGCTTATTAACGACCATGAGTTTGCATGTTCAGTTTCAAGCTCAGATATTTCGCAGGATCAGAAGTACGGTGAATACATCGCGGAACTCCAGAGGTGGACTCGCCTTTTTCCGAGATCGTTAGATATCTTGCTTTCTTCTTATTGTTTCTTTCGATATAATAATTCATGACTTTGTAATATTCTTGTACTTGATCAATAAAGCTGGACTTTTGTGTATATCGTGTTTATTTCTTGTACTGAGACTTAGCGCATATACATGTAGGCTATTCTCCTCGCGTATGTGCATTGCTGACTCTCGTCGCGTCCCTTCTACAGTATATTTCGAGAATCGAGGTATAACAGATATGTTGTAGAATTCAAAACCAACTTTTCAGAAGGGAATGATGTCATGTTTCTCATGATAAATGTGCTTTGGATCTAAGCACAGCCTTTAAGAAAGGAATAGTTGCTAAAATTTGGTGTGACAGTAAGAATTTCCAATCCCAACCGCATGGACGGAAGCACAAAAAAGAGTAGGAACTTAAAAACAGCTAAAACATATTTATGTCACTTTCTAGTTAGAGATAAAAATTAACTGCCAAATTAGTTACTCTTTTGACTAAATCATAAAAGATTTCCTTTAAAAAAATAAATCATAAAAGTCAATCAAACATTTTTGCATAATAACTTGTTAGAGACCAATGTTTTTTACTTGCAAAATAGTTGCTATTTAACTTAATCACATAAATTAATCAAATATTTTCACTTGATCGTTTTAAGAATAAGCTCCACCAAATTTTGTGACTATACACATTTCAAATAGAAATAATGTTTTTAGTTCTCGAGAAAAATAATAGGAATGCATTTTGCACTTTCTTTATTCTAATTACTCCATTCAACATATATATTAAAGAACAAATAACTAACTTTTAACTATATAATGCACTTGAAAGAAAATGTTTGAGTTCCAAAGAAAAATTATATAAATGTATTGTGTGTTCTCTTCGTTCTAGTTAGTCCATTCAGCATATATCAAGGATGGATAAGTGCAATCAATAGTAATCATGGTTGCAACATTGAGTTTCTAATACAATAGATCATATTTGACCCCTGAAAACTGGCACACAGGCACAAAGAAGGATTCAGTTGGGCAGAGAGGAGTCTCAGGTTTAAGTCTTAATGTAGCGAAAAGTAAAACAATAGATCATAGATCATAACTTGACGGCTTCTTACCTATGGGTGCACGGACAAAAGCATACATGTGTGTGCTAGTATTAGATCGACCATGACATTCCCATAACAGTATGTAAAGCGATATATAAATCCTACATATGCATGACCTGTACATTTTAAGGCATATTTGATTCTTGTGATTCACTCATATTTCATGAATTGTGAAAAATCCTAGAATCTGTAGTATGCACACAGATCGGGTCATTTAGTATAGATACCACCTTGCAGTGAGCATTGTAAATTTGTTATTGGATAGGGATACAGTTAGAACTTGGGAGATACTTTGTTTGGGTAAAATTTTCCAGGTACTTGTACTTATCTGTACCTGATTCCCTAAAACTTTTTCTTATACTGATGCCTCAAGGTGCAGAACTTAAACCACATGCACTATTTTCTTTTTCATCTCTCTTATGCCACTCAGCAAAAAACAGGGTTCAAAGACTCGGCCGAGTTGGAGTTGACCCGGCCGAGTCGTCTCCAGATCGGCAGGCTCCGTGACGAGACCGCGACGCAATCCGGCCAAAAGCCTGAGTTTTGACAGACTCGGGGCCAACCCGGCCTTGACTAGGTCGAATCGCAAGAGGACTTGGGTTGACTCGGCCGAGTCGACCGAGTCGGCCCCGAGTCGGTCAAGCATAAAAGAAAAAGAAGAAGATGGATCGATCTAGGCTTATCTCGTTCGCCGCTGCCACCATTCGGCCGCCCGCCCTCCGCTGTCGTTCGCTCGCCACAGATGGATCCAGGTAAGTCTCTCTCCCTCCCTCCCTCCAATCTTTTTCTCTCTATCTCTGTCTCTCTCCCTCCCTTCGATCTCTTTCTATCTCCATCCCTCCCTCTGTCCCTCCCTCCGATCTTCCTCTCTCCTTGTCCCTCCCTCTCTCCCTCCGATCTCTTTCTCTCTCAGCTTTTTCCTTCCTATTTCGCAACGACTTCGTGACTTCATTGCTCGTCGTCATCGCCCTCCGATTTCGCAGTGGGCTCCCTCCGATCTTTCTCTCTCCGCCCTCCCGTCGTCGTCGCCCGAGGGGAAAGAGAAGGTGAGAAGAAAGAGAGAGATAGCGGGCGGATGAGATTGAGAAGAAAGAGAGAGTGAGCATGACAGAGAGAGTGAGTGAGACAGAGAGGCAAAGAGAGTGAGACAAAGAAAGAGAGGTGTGAGTAAGAGACTTACATAGAGAGAGACTGAGTCTCACCTTCTCTTTATATTGAGCGTGCTAGGTGATATATTTTAGACATATGATACATAAATATTGATGTCTAATTTTTTTTGTTTAAATTTATCGAGATTTTTATAGAATTTTTGAGCTTTTTATGTAGCATTTTGCGTGTACCGCCCGAGACTGATCCGAAACGCCGCGACCAATGCGTCTCAATGCCCGCCGAGTCAGCGATCGAGACAGCGACTTTGAACCATGGCAAAAAAAGATCTTGATGTAATACGGGTGGATCACAATCACCTTCAAATCAATCGAAAAGGAAAGTGGGCTTTGGAAAAGAAATAGAAGGAGAAGATTAGGGTTTGAGGGAAAAGAGATAAGAACATGATAACTTTGGGCTTCACACCCCAAGACTCAACATAATAATCTCACGAATTTAACAGAAAATTTTCATTCATTCATTCATTCAATCAATGCCAATAAGAGAAGTTTTGAGGTCTATTTATAGGCTTTACAAAAGTCCAATTTTTAGATATAACCAATGGTACTAAATTTCAAAATAAAAAACTAACTCAAAATAAACTAAGGCATAATAATAACTAGCAAACAGTGTGATGTCCTCATCATTTCCCTCGGGGTGGGAAAAACTTGACCATGTCGAGTATGGGCTTGCCACCCGAAGCATCTCAATCGGGCCATGGTGATGTTCGGAGAACCGCCGGTCATAATCAAGTTTGAACCATGATGGTGGAGGTGAAATTGGCCTCCGTAACGAATCAGCGACAATTGATGGTAAATCTGAAAAGATGCATGCAGTCGAAAGAGTCGAATCCACTCCATTGAAAATCGAACTGATACCAGGGTCTCATGGGAAATCCAAGTCATCAGTAACAGAAGTAATCATTTTCAGAACTCTCATAGGACGTGTACGTCGAGTGTGTCACTGACTCGCAGTTCTAAGAGAGTGAATCGTAACCATCACTACATTTTTAACTACAAATTCTACTATATGGATAGGCAGCAAATTTGTAGTTATCGTTACAAATTATCTATTTATGAGTCTCATCATCATTTCAGGCAAATGCAATGCAACAAACTCACTAGGTAAAACTCCTAAAGATATGAAAAAAGAGATATATAAATTTTCTGAGAGAACGTACATCAGATACCGCTAGCAATATAACATAAATAGGACCAACAGAAATATGACCAAAATCAGAAAATAAACCTGAATATTCACTAAAAAAAGAAACATTAAGAGTAACCTCATGAACCATCGTAAAGAATTTTACTGGCTCACTAAAGAAAAAAAAAGTTAGGAGCAACCACATAGTCACAATCTATACAAGAAACTCAGATGACTTACAAGATGTAATGACGCTAGTATCAACTGTCTCAACCTCAATTCCGTCCTCTATCATAAGTATGGCAAGTGAATACCTAGCTACCTGTATGGGCATACTAGACTCCACTAATACATACTCAAAATCACTAATATCATCCTCTAAAACATCGATATCATCATGTATGGGTGTACTAGACTCAACTAATGTATCCTGAGTTATAAACATGAATTTTGTCAAGTGTGGTGTACTAGACTCTATTAAATCATCAACATCATTAGTAACCTCAGAAGGAATATGAACATCCTCTACAATTCTCGAATTATCAACGTCATCAATTTACATATTATCAGTATATTGACTCTTTGAGGAGAACAGGTAATCATAATGTTCAAATTCTCCATACTTAGAACACTTAATCGAAGAGCACTCATAAGCACAGTATCCATATCCCTCACATGTAAAGCACCGATTTTTGATTTTGCAGGTTGATAATTTTAGCTCTAAAGCTAAAAGAAACATCTCTTTGACAACTTCATGACATGAAAAATCAGCTCTATTTTAAAATCAGGTCTCAATCCGTTATTAAACCAATATATAGTAGAAAGATGATCTATCTCAAAGCCATATTCAAATACAAGCTTCTCAATTTTAAGGTTATACTCGGTAAAAGAGAAGTCTCCACGACGTAGATAAAACAACTCATTAAAAACTCGAGATTTAGAGAGAATAAATTTTTCCCTTAGCTTTTCCTTCATTTCATCCCATGTCTCTATAGGTCCAGAGTATATTCTCTCTAGTTGTCTTTTTATGGTAGTCAAATAATCTAGAGCTAAAACTTTTAGTTTTCTCTCAGCAAACTAGACTCTATGTGCATCAAAAAATTCATACAAGTCAAAATAATAGTCTAAGTACACTATCCAATCACAAAATTTACGAGATAATACATAAAATAAAAATTAGGAGGCTATACATTACTTTTTCGTTGGACCTCATCTCTCCTAATTGCACGCCTATCATGCGATGTTGTGATTCTGTATTTCGTGACTCACGCCAATCATGATATTACAGTCTCTAGTGCGATGTTGTGAATCTGTGTTTCGTGACTCTAGGAGACGCAATCAAAATCTCGTGCTAAACTCAGATATATCTACAATTCAATCTAGGACAGACTGTAATCAAAAGAATACAAACAAGCGGATGATCATGCTAAGTTCTTAGACTCAGACAAAACTAAATGCATGCGCTAAATAATAAAAAAAGCAAACAAACAGATGATTATGCAAAGTTTCTAGACTCAGACAAAACTAACGCATGCACTAAATGATAAAAAATTGCAATCCTAATAGGTTCAATCTCTGTATGTGAAATGCAATCCTAAGTTTTGATGTTTAGCAACCGTCAAATGACATAAAAAAACATTAATAATTACGCATAATAAACTATAAATAAATGCATAACCACTACAGTTTGCAAGAAATGAACAATTAAAATTAGGTCAAGTTATGATATCACCTGAGATGAGTAGTTCATGCTCTAGCATAAGTCCTGTAAGAGTCTTGAAATGATTCTCCACAACTAATGACTGTAGTTCTTGCAGGGAAGCTCCGAAACAACTACAACACGGACTAGATGGGACTAGAAGAAGACTGCTTCTGAAAAACTCGAATCGGGCTTGAAACGGGCACAAAACAGCTTCTAGAATAACCTGCTGAGTCACCACCAAGTTGGAACTGAGTCAGGACTGAATCAGTATTGAGTAAGGACCGAATCAACTCCCTTCTGCTCACTGAGTCAACCTGGGTCTGAGTTGGTGGCTCGAGTCAGCTCGAGATTGGCTCAGGTCTGAGCTAGCGACTCGGGGCAGCTCAGGGTCAGCTCACGTCTGAGCCAGCGGCTTGGGTCAGCTCAGGTGAGCCGATGACGTCAGTGTCAGCTCCAATCGGCTCAGGTAGGCTCGGGCAGATGTAGATCTCTATCAGATCGGATCCGAGGCTGCAAGCGGGTCAGCGCTTTTTTGAACTGGGTCAGATTCATCAACTTGAAGCGGATCGGATCAGGTCGGGTCATAGCGAGTATGTAAAGTCAGACCCGATCAAGATTGAAACAGGTCGAGCGAGAATCTTGACCCGAATCAACTTGTACCTTGTCAATGACATTCGGCGGCGCTGCTAAAGTGATTGGCGGTGATTGGCAAAGTCGACGGTGATCTGGTGTTGTCGGCGGCACAAAGAAGATGATGATGGCAATGAAGACGGCAGGCAAGAATGGCGGCGACAACGAGATCTAATGGTGATGACGAGATTTGTCGGTGAAGACAGAATCTAAGAGAGATCAGGGAAGTGGTGGCAATGGTGGTGACGCAAGGGGAGAAGCAGACGTTGCGACCGAGTCGGCTGTTGCGGTGTGATCGCGTCGAGCAGACGAGGGAGAGGAGAGGTTGAGGTCATCGAGGATGACGACAGAGATAAAGACGAAGGAGAGGATGGCATGTCAGGTGGAGGAGGCATGGTTCAAAGTCGCGGTCTTGGCCGCTGACTCGACGGGCACTGAGACGCATTGGTCGCGGCGTCTCGGATCGGTCTCGGGCAATACGCACAAAACGCTATATACAAAACTAAAAAAATTCTAAAAAAATCACGACAAATCTTAAAAAAATAAGTATTAATATTTATGTATCACATGTCCAAAACATATCAGCTACCACATTCAACATAAAGAGAGAGGGTGAGACTCAATCTCTCTCTGTAAGTCTCTGTCTCACTCACTCTCTGTCTCTCACTCTCTGTATCGCTCACTCACTCACACTCTCTCTTTCTTCTCAATCTCACCCGCTCTCTCTCTTTCTTCTTACCCTCTCTATCTCTCTCCTCGAGCGACTACACCGGGAGAGGGAGAGGGAGAGAGCAAAGAGCGAGATCGAAGGGAGCCATTGCGAAATCAGAGGGCGACGACGACGAGCGACGAAGTCACGAAGCTGCTAGGAAATCGGAGGGGGAGAGCAGAGAGAGCAGAGGGAGGGAGAAAGAGAGGTCAGAGGGGGAGAGAGATTAGAGGAAGGGAGAGAGGGAGGGAGGGGAAGGGAGAGAGAAGACGAGGGAGAGAGCTCGAAAGGAGGGAGAGAGGGAGAGGGAGAGAGCGATTTACCTGGATCCATCTGCGGAGGTCGGGCGGCTGCGGCAGGCGAGTGAATGGCGACGACGAACGAGATAACCCTAGATCGATCCATCTTCTTTTTTTCTTTTATGGGCGTGCTTGGATTCATGAAAGTGAGAGGAAAATGGGAAGTAGGAGGTGGGAATGAGAAATGTGAAAGTGTAGTTAGAAATTGAGATTTGTGAAAATAAGTTTTCTAGTGTTTGGTTATAATATGAAAGTGAAAATGGTAAAATATATTGTGTTTTCCGATGTTTGGTTAGTAATGTGAAAGTGAAAGTGAAAATTTTGGCAACAAAGTTGACCACAAAATAACATTAAATTAAATATTATTTCTAAAATGGCGTATTTTAACTGTAATTGGACTGCAAGTAAGAATTACATTACATCAAAAATTACATGAAATTTGATTCATATTTGTTTTAGAACATGTAGATAATAATCAATGGTTTAGATCATGGATATAGATGTGCTACAGTGAATTTTCATAGGCGTATATAAACTTTTATGTTACACTCTATGTATATTAAAACTTTCCCATATATAGAGAGAGGTATTTATACCTCAGCCGCCAGCTCAGCTGGCGCTGCGATCCTTGTGGCAGTCCTAAAAAATTTCAGATATACTCAGTCTAATTAACACTGCGATCATAGTAGCAGTCCTCACAAAATACTGCGACCATGATAGCAGTCCTCACAAAAAGTATTGTGACCATAGTAACAGTCCTCACAAAAATACTGTGATTATGCGTTGCAATCAGGATCTGTAGCTAAGATTCAGCCACATTGCCACCAGCTGAAAGAGGCAGCTGAGGTGCATTTTCTCATATATATATGTGTGTGTCTGTATGACTATATATATATATATATATATATATATATATTGGGTACTTATTTTTATTACACAATTAAGTACTTGTAGCATGAGTTTATTACTAAACAGTCATATAATATACAAGTCATGATGATAAATAAGCGTTCACAGAAACATAAATATGGTCATAGCATGAAGTAAGTCAAGTGTAATAAGTATAACTAAATAATCACCTAGTAGTAACCATCACAAGAATCACAAAAGTACAAGATTAATTATGAAGATGTCCCTAGTGGTTATTAATTAGGTGACACTACCCCAACCGCCACGTATAGTAGACGTATCCCATTGTACGCCTACTACATATGTCAATTGGGCCCTAAGAACGCGAAAATGAGTGTCACATACCACAGCCTATTCTCGCATATTAACCAATAGTTATTGTTGTTTGAAAACTGCTAGTAGAAAAAGTATCCGTGTACCCAGCAGGAGCCATGCCAGAAGTAATACAGTATAGTAATATATAAGTAGAATGAGCACATCAATAACTAATGTCACAAAGTGACATGCACCATGTAAAATAAACATCACCATACCTTGTACATAAGTAGGGATACTTAATGTATACTTGCTCAGTTTTCATCATCATTTCTCCTATATTAGCCCCGTGTGTTGTCATTTTTTCAACCAAATTTATTATAAAACATGAATATCTTGCGTGAACCAAATGCCAAGAATAACCATACCACCATGTCCTTGCCAAGCCCTATAATCACCATGTACCACTTTCCCAAGTAATTCTAAGTACATGTCTCACGCAAGTGTTTATTCATGCTATTTAAATCTTTCATATTCATGTTCATGTGTTCATGTCCAAGATGTTCATGCTGTAATTCCTATATCATGCTCTACATGAACAATGTCAGTCATGTCAATTATTTGTCCAAGCATGGGATATACAAGTGATTAAGTAGAGGTAATATCAATAACATGCATGAAAATCAGTATCAAATAATAACGTGTCTCAATTCGTCCATAACTAAATTTCGAATTAAACTTAGAAACTTGACATCTATTAGTGTTAAGATTTTATTTTAAGTTAAAATTTGTTAAAGTTCCATTAAAGAGTTAAAATTTGTTAAATTTAAAATTTGTTAAGTAGAGGTAATATCAATAACATGCATGAAAATCAGTATCAAATAATAACTGCCAGTGGTATGGGACACTGGAAGAGATTGATTACAATACCAAGTGGTACTGATTGTTATTATTGTATAAATATCATGACTTATCTGATACATGTATACTCTTATTTAGTTGTACTTGGTACTGTTCCTGATCATTTCTCCGCTATCATGCTATATGTACACTTTGTTACTTTACCTGGTACATGTTACACTTTCTGTGGTGGCATACTACTCATGTACATGTATACTCTGCATTGCATATCTTCTATTTTCTGTATACCTTGCAGACATCATTATTGTATAGACACAACACCGTATTGCATATGCCCATCTGCATGTTCACTACTATCACTCACCACTATATAACAGATTTATTATATCAAACTAGAGACTACTGTGGACATGACCCGATGATAACATGCTAGGTGGTGATGGTATTAAAATATGTCATTGTTATATTGCTACAGATTATTAAATTTTCTATTATATGGTATTACTATTACCTAAACATGTATTATATATTATTATCGTGCTTGTATTACGATAGTACATATTACTGCCTCCTTCATTTTACC
>JAVJIF010009916.1:0-76583 GCA_038442645.1 Agave tequilana
TTGAACAGATGGAGAAGGTCTAGCTACTGGTGCTTTTTAAAGATTGTAGAATATGATGGTTCATATTTATCTGTGAGTACTTTCTCCATTCTATCTCATGTTTCAATCGGTTGTTGGCTACAAAGTACTCGCCTTTTTATCACATCGGCCAAATATTGGTTGGCTTGTTCAGTCAGTTTCATGGTAGCGAATCTGACTTTCTCAGCTTCAGAAAGTGAGTACCGGTGAAGGTACATGTTCGTGCTGTGTAGCCAATTCAGATAAGCTTGTTGACCACGTAAACTACCAGAATAGTTTAGACAACCAGCAAAAATGGGTATATCCATTATGGCGGTAGGGGACTCACCAAACAAGACCTAAATGAGCGTTGGGAACTCCTAGATGGATTTTTTTAAATTTTTATGCAAAAACAAACAAATTTTCCTAATAAATGCCTAAAACAAAACTCAAAATTTTCCCTAAATCTAATGCGAGTTTTCTACCTAACCATCCTCTGATACCAATTGATTTGAAACGGGAAACTCTGTGGTGTGAAAATCAGTGATAAGGTTGAATTCGCAACGTTTCGCCCAAATTTACAATCTTCGATAGGAAAGAATCTAAAACTAACAATGCTAGATGGATTTTAACATTCATTGTAGTAGTAGTTTAGATATTCAAGTCTTGATGAGATCAAATAATATTCAATAAAATAGTCTTATTGGTAATATCAAGATCACTAGATAACAAGAATTAATCAGAATCACAGACACTCACGATTATAGTAGGCAACAGGAGATTTTGATAACATTTAGGTAATAAATGTGGTGCAATTTAATTAATGATCTGAATGCTGAAATCAGAAAATTCACCGCTGAGAAGTTTATCCTTAGGTAACTGATGTGTTGTTGGTACAGTTGTTGTTGCAGGTGTTGTGAAAGGAGCGTTGGACTGGGAATCGTGGCCGAGAGGATGGAGACGAGGGTGAGGAAGTTAATCGGGTCCTGTTGGTGGCCGTTGGTGAATGGGTTCGAGTGCGGTGGACGCGAGGTGCAGAGGTGGACGGTGGTTATCAGCGGTGGCTGCGGCAGGCCGAGAGCAGAGCGTAAGGAGGAGAGGGCGGTTATGCTCAAACGTGCGCTGTCGATGGGAGGGTGATAGGGGCGATGGAGGTTGTCGAGGGAGAAAGGCGGCGAGCCTAGTGCTGTTGGCGCAGTAAAGAAAGATTGCGGCTGTCAAGGGTGAGAAGAAGGGAAGATGTTGCAGGTGGCTGAGACTGACATAGGAGCTTGGGCTCTGCTCACATGGAGGGAAGGCGACAGTGACTTAGGTTCTGCTCGTGCAGAGAGGAGGCGGCATGACTGTTGGGTTGAGGGGGAGGGGAGCAGGTGGGTACTTTGCGTGAGGATGAGGACGAGGAAGGTGGAGGGGGTGGCTACAGGTGGTGGAAGTGTTGGGTTCTTGGGTGTTGTCGAGGAGGGAGAGAGGAGGGGAGGGTGGCGTGCTGGCGGCGCCACAAAGGAGAGAGAGGTGGAGGGGGAGTTGTGAGGAGGACTAGGCCGGCGGCGACTCTCTGGAGTTGGGTTCGTTGTCGAGTACAGAGAAGGAGAGGGGAGATGGACTCTGGGGTTGGTCATGTGGGGGAGGGGAGGAGAGGGAAAACAAAGGGTAGGCTCTCTTTTCTTTTTTTTTTCTCTTAATTTGATGTTTGGCTGAGAATGGATATGAGTAGTTGAGATATGGATTTGCGATTGGGATTAGAATTTAAATTGGGATTTCAGAGAGGGGATAACTCGGATGTGGATTCACACACATCAGTTAGGATTGAGTTTCACACTCTACCTATTTTGAAAATGGGCTTCACAAAAGAGATTTTCATTTCGAAAACTGTAATTTTCATTTATCAATCTTTCCTTTATAACTTATTGGACTCTTGCCTTTGTAGGCTTACGAGACTCTGATTTCTCTCCACAGAGTCGATGTGGGACTAAAAATAAAGCAAGACTAATAAATAATGAGAAAATACAAATGACTCAATAACATTAAAAAATACAGACTCCAACACTAGAACAAAGAAGATTATGACGCCCCTGGTGTTGTCGGATGTCCGCATCACTCCTCATACAAAGAAGACTTCCCCATTATAATCGATGTGGGACTAAAAACACTAATAAATGTAACAACTAAAATAAGACTACTAAATAATAACTGATTGATTCCCATCATTAAACTGATGTAGAATGGAAAGGGAAAAGAGGAGGAAGAGATAGAAAATTAGGGTTTTGAGGGGATAAATTTGGGTTTCAGCACCCAGGAGATTTCTCTCCCACTCTGCACATCACCATGCAAAAATTCAAATTATAAAGCAAATCAGCATGCTTCACAAAGGAGTTTAATTTAATTCATCATTGTCTAATCAAACAACTAAAACTCTTGGTCTTATATAAGCTCTTATAAAGAAGACTTCCCCATCATAATCGATGTGGGACAAAAAAAAACACACTAATAAAATAAAACAACTAAAAGAAGTCTACTAAATAATAATTAAAGGATCCCCATTAGTCAGTGAGAATGATAAGATCTATAATATTAAAAGTAGAAGAGAGTGGCCGAACGGTAAGCCACTTGGTTTGCTCCCAAGCGGGTGCCGGTTCGAAGCCCGCTCTCAACGACATATTGGGGATTAGTCTGGAGGCTTGTTAAGCACGAATTTGTCTTAGGATGAGGTTGGGGCACTTCTGGGATACCCTGGAATTTACCTTCCAAAAAAAAAAGAGTTGCGAGGGAGAAAGCAGAGCAGTCTAAAGCATAACAAACCAACAAAAAAAAAAAAAACAAGACATGGGTGCCAGCTGACTTCACTGGGCCTTGAATAATCTTTTTGAACAATCAATATGTCTACTTTGTGTATATCCACTGTAAAATATAGTATGGGAAATGAAGTTCTCCTATAGAACCTTCTATAATTGGTCAAATGTCATCTGGTGGCTGTTTCAAGTGAAATCTAGTTCTGAAAAATGTTGATGAAACTATAATCTTCTATTTTGTTTACAAATTTTTGCAACCTTGTCTTAATATTTCAAGGTTCGGCAAGCTATTCGCAATCTAATGAAATTTTATTGTTGCAATTTTGACTCATAATTTACACTCTAATTGCAGGGAAAAGATGTTATTTTTATTCAATTGCTTCGCTCTCTTCATCCTGCCATGCTGCAATAGCTTCTGAAGATCCTGCCTCTCCAAACATTATTCTAAGTTCTATAACTTCTGCTTGCACAAAGAAAGCAAAATCCTACCGTGAAGCAGCTTTCTCATGTCTACAGAGGTCATATCTACTTTTCTTTCATAGTGGCTTTGCCTAGGCTTTAGAAAATAGACGATTGGCACCTTCCAATTGTCCTCTGTTCAAATGAAAAATAAAATATTTTTTCGTTACTGTTTAAAACAGATCATGTATGATTTAAAATTTTCAGAGCTGTGTTAGACTGGTTAGCACTTGTTGTTCATGTAGACTGTATTGGCTTAGCCTTTAAATAGACAATTGACAGCTTTCATTTGCTTTCTGTTCAATAAAGAAATAAAATGCTTTTACATTATATCTTAAAAATTATCATGGTATATTTTAAAGTTTTAGTTCTGCATTGAGACTGGCTGAATAAATGGAGCTTGTGTTAGGCTTCATATTAGTAGTGGTAGAGGCTTGGGTCCTATACACAGGAACTGAGCTCTCACATGGTGTTACATGTGAGAGTCTGACATGCAGCAAAATTTTCTGAATACTTTATGCAGCTGTTTTACATTTAAATCATTCATGTGAACATATTCATATAATGTGTATTTATTACCATATACTGACCGGGAATTCCCCACTTGACAGATTTGACTAGATGTGTTGGACTCTATAATACGAGTATGGTTGTCCTGCATGCCTCAGCTCCAGGGGAAGTGTTAGTCTGTCAACTCAGTGATAACCACTAGCCAGAGTTGTGCAAGTGTTATATCCCTTTATTGTGAAACTTAACACCGATGTGTAACGTGTTTCGCAGACGAATGCAAGAGTGTGCAGACCATGCCTTTTTATCCATATAACCTTGCAACATTTGTTGCAGTCGTGTGTAAAGGATGGGGGAGGAAGAAGGATGCTAGGTTTGGGTTGTAACAAGTGGGCAGGCTTTCCTGCAGGGGGGCAAATCAATGCAACAATCATCACATAACGGTTGCCAAGTAAGAAACTGAGTAGAATAATTCAAAAAAATTAATTTTATGGGTTATGGAGCTATCAAATAATAAGTAGCAGCAACAAATCAATGCAACATGTACATAGAAATTGACAAGTAATGAACAAAAGTACTGCAATTCAAAGAAAACCAGAAAATGTAATTCAAGCTATTGTGGTGAATATATTAGTTCAGTTCTAGTTCGTAATATCATCATCGTCATCTCAACCTTTTTCGTCCCAACTTGAATCAGCTATTCCTAGATATCTCCATGAAAGAATTTATTACATAAATAGGACTGGCTGGCTGGTCCATCTGACACCAACCCACTAAAAGCTACCAGACTCCTAGGAAAAGAAATTATAAACAAGAGGGGAGCTTGCAGTATATCTTAGAAGGTCAGTTAGCAAGTAAGAAAACCTCTGCATTGATCATGCAATTTAAATGGATTTAAACTTGTCAAACTAAAGAGGAAACCTTGATAGTCAACTAAACTATGAAAGAAATGGTATATTATAGTAACTTCTGTAGATTACAATACAGCAAGTGTAGCATGAAGGGGAGAAATTTAACTAATGCTTAGCAGTTTTGGCATCTAATTGGAAATTTAATTAATAAACCACCAAGACAACAAGCAATAATCAGTTTATTCATGCTTAGACCACAGGCTAATTTATGGTTGCTGTAGTGGTTCAAAGGGCTGCTAATAAGAATAATTCATGAGACAGAGCGGATTTAGCCTGGGTTGGGTAAGGTAGTAAAGCAGTTAAGAAGGAAGGGGTGAAAAGAAATGGAAGAGAGATAGAGGAGAAGAGAACTTCATGTTCTTTCTAGGAAAGAATGAATGCTCAACCTACTATGTATAATAATAATAATAATATTCATCATATGATTTTGCATATTTGATCACATAGATTTAGAAAAGAGATGTTAGCTTTTATCTTCGTAACACTTCGGAGAAACTAGTGTATCTCAATTCCCCATTCATGTGCGTTTTAACTGTAGACCTGGTATTCTGATATATTGTTGTTAACATCATATTTTAAACAGTTAAATATTAATGAAAATGAAGAAAAATATTCTAGCGTGTCAGTACATTCATGTAAACATCAAGCAAGTTCAAGATCGCATTTGAGAAGTGTCAAAGAAGTGCCAAAATTAAGATGTTCATGAAATTGACAATAGCTTTAAGAAGTGTCTTGGCAGTCGTCTGCAGATGTCCCTTATATATGCTGCAGGTATCCATTATATATGCTTTGGGTATGTTTTTGGCACAAACATCTCTCCTGGATTATGTTAGTTCGCATTTATTATTTTTATGATTGTTTAGTAGATGATGTTCCAAATAAGGAGATGTGATGTGATCATGTGAGCAAGCATTAAATTGATTGACTAGGTAATATCCCAATTCTTAAATTTCAGGTATACGAGCAAGCATTGAATTGATTAATTAAATAATATCCCAATACTTAAATTTCACAAGTAGATGATATAATATCCAAAACAAGATCATAGGTCCTTCGTGATGGAATGCCATGTATCTTTTACACGATCATCATAGACATTTGGCCATTACTTTTGACATCCTGTTTCGAACTCTCTTAGTATTTTACAGATAAAATGTTACTTGGGTTCTATAAATAACTGAACTCCAGTTTATTATTCCATACATCTTGCTCGTGGAGACTTAATTGGAGTAGATAGGAAAAAAAGTATAGTGACTACTGTTTTTATTTGTTTTCCTTCTAGTGGATTCAAATATGAATGGGAATATTGTTCAATATGAATCAGGATATTGTTCGGGCACTAAACTCAAAGCCATTTTGGTAAAAACATTTTTGGTCTCGCATTAAATATGAATACTTATTGGATAAATATTGGTCTCAAAGTCTCTGCCGCTGCTCCGAAAGTTCAGTGGTGGTGAGGGTTGAGAGATATATATTTATCCTTTAACATTCCCTGGCAGATTGTTCTTTTTGTGAGCCAAAATTTGGGTTTTGCCTAGCAGTACTTGTTAACTTTATCTGACTCTAGCTGCCAACCTGACTAGTTTTCAACTTAAGTGGCTCTGTCACCGTGTCAGATAAAAGCACTTCACCCAAAAGCTTGAACTGGGTTGTGGATATGCATATCAAGCATTTTTAACACTTCATTCCATGTGCACCTTTTGGCCACGTGGAAAGGCTAGTGATTCATTTGCAAGAGCAGAATTAAATTGGCAGTGATGATGTTTGAACCCAGGATCTTTTGAAGCCTGATGGCCTTTATACCAAATCTTGAAACCACATTACCCAAATCTAATGGGATTTTACGATGGTATTGGAGCACTGATCCTTGGTTCAAGCCTTTGTCATCGTTTGCTCTACCTATTAAAACGAGTTGTTTTACACTCTTTCCTTGCGGTTCAAAGACTGTGTGAGTTGGGGGTGGGGGTGGGGGGGGGTGGGGTGTTAAGTTTGGGGTTGGTGATCTTAAGATTTGCTTGAATATACGTCATTTAGCCACAACCTGTCAACTTAAGCTTTTGTGGCAACTGGCTATCTAACAATTGGAAAGAATAATAATAAAGTTTAACTTGTTCAAGCCTCCTTTTAACTTGAAACATGATAAACTTATAAAATTGCATTAGTTGTTGATAATGGTGCTAAATAATGTAGTGATGACTGATGAGTAGACTATAATCTATATGCATTAGGACGTCTTCTTGTATAAGTGAGATCTGTATTCCAATTTTTGGATATTCCAATAGTTTACCCCTATCCAAATTAATACATACTTTAAATGCATGAAATACCACATATTCCAAAATACGGATACAGAACTGGATTCCAACTAAGTTTTTTGTATTTGTATACATCTCTTATCATGCCGGTTGTTCTTTTGAAATTCCTCTCATTTGATTTCTTTTTTATCAATTTTCAGGTTATCAAAGCTTTTAATGATCCAGAGTTTTTCAATACTGTTTTTCCAATGCTACATGAGGTTTCTAGTCAAACTTGTGTGAACAAACCTACAAATGCATCTCTGACTACTGGTGGGACAGGTAATGTAAAATCCATAAATTGGCTTCTTATTGGTTAACATATCCAACAAAATCTATAACAACAACAAAATTGCAGAAAGTGGGCTAATGTATTATTATCCTTTTTTTTTTTTTCATACTGGTCATCACTTTTTTATAAAGATTTTTTTGTCATACTGGTCATCACTTTTTTATAAAGATTATAACACACTTGTGAATGTGAAGTTTTTCCTTTTAGTATGAATTTGTCAAGGAGAAGAAAGGGTGTGTAGGACTGTAAAACAGCATCATACCTACCGTACCACAGCATTTTGCATGGTGCTACATTGTCTAGCAGAGCAGTGATGCAGGTTTTCCATGAAGCATTGTGAAAATGGTTGGTTAATGTTCAATTAGTTCTCCCACAGTAAATTTTGGTAAATAATGCCTTGGTATTATGTCCACTGTTTGAAATCGGCCGAGTCGTATCCGACTCGGCCCCCTCCGAGTCGTATCGGAGGCCTGAGTCGTTCGAAAATCGCCGAGTCGACCCGACTCGGGTCTGACTCGGACCCGAGTCGGGTCGACTCGGCGCCCGTGACGAAGCGCCTTTAAAGGCGCTGAGGGAGAGAGAGAGATCAGATCTCTGATCTCTCTCTTTCTCTCCCCCGCGTCGCCCTCCGTCCCCCCGCGTCGCCTTCGCCGTCCCCCCGCGTCTCCGTCGCCGTCGCCGTCTGCAGGTATTTCTCCCTCTCCCCCTCTCCCTCTCTCTGTGCCTCTCTCTCCCTCTCTTTCTCCGTCTCTCTCTCCCGCAGCGACTGTCTCTCTCTCTCTCCGTCTCTCTCTCCCCGTTGGACTCTCTCCCTCTCAGTCTCTCTCTCTCTCTCTCCGTCTCTCTCTCTGTTGGACTCTCTCTCTCTCTCCCTCTGTATCTCTCTCTCCCTCTGTATCTCTCTATCAGACTCTCTCCCTCTCCTCTCAGTCTCTCTCTCCCTGTCCCTCTCTCCCTGTCCCTCTCTCTCTCTCTCCCGTCTCTCTCTCTCCCCGTCGGACTCTCTCCCTCTCAGTCACTCTCTCTCTCTGTTGGACCCTCTCTCTCTCCCTCTGTATCTCTCTCCCTCTGTATCTCTCTATCGACTCTCTCCCTCTCAGTCTCTCTCTCCCTGTCCCTCTCTCTCTGTCCCTCTCTCTCCCTCTCTCTCAGTCTCTCTCTCTCTGTCCCTCTCTCTCCCTCTCTCTCAGTCTCTCTCTCTCCTCTGTGTGACTGTCTCCCTCTCTCCCCCTCTGTGTGACTGTCTCCCTCTCTCCCCTCTGTCTCAGTCTCTCTCCCTCTCTCTCTGTTCCTCTCTCTCCCTCAGTTTAATTTTTATACATGAATTTTGATATCTACAATTTTTTATGATTTGTCATGAATTTTTCATAATTTTTTTGACGTTCTATGTAGCATTTTGCGCGTATCGGCGAGTCCGATCCGAGTCGCCGAGACCGATCCGTCTCGGTGCCGGCCGAGTCGGCGGCCGAGACCGAGACTTTGAACCATGATTATATCCCTCTTTATCACTTAAAATGAATACAGGTTCTCCACCGATCATTGCAAAGTGAAACAGAAATATGAAAAGAGGAAACACAACTAAAACCAAAATGAAAGAATGTTCATATTTCATCTCTGGACAAAATTAAAGTAATGCTTTTCGATGAGTCTCATGTCTTGCGTGTGTCACGAAATCCTAGTAATGTAAGTTTGAGTGCCTTGGAATTAGGGATGTAAACAAGCCGAACTTGATCTAGCTGGCTCTGTTCGAGTTTGGCTCAAAATCATTTTAATCTGGCTAGAGTTTGGCTTGTTTAAATTTTGAGTTTGGTACAGTTCTCAACTTCACCTCGGAAAAGCTCAAAAATATAAGAGTCAAAATCAAACCAGATGTTTTACTATTGTGTATTTGATTAATCTTGATATCGATTAGTAGGAACATTATCTTCACTCTTATTAAAAAGAAGAGTATAAACTTAAAGAAATGAGTGAATATTCTTTAAAAAAATTGAAGAATAATTACATACTTTCAACTTTCATAATCGATACGTGTTCATAATTATGTTTGTTATTGATACAGAATTACATACATGTACACATGTTCATAATTATGTTTGTGATTAATACATGTACACCTTGATAGATAAATTGTTTTTAAATTTTCGCAGCCCTGTTCATAATATGATTATTTGATACATGTGTGTACATATAGAGGTATATCGAGCTTATTCAAACCGAACTTGAACGAGCTGGCCTAGTTCTAGTTCAGCTCGTTTATAAATTCGAGCTCGATTTTGAGTTGAGTTTGGTTCGTTTATTAGTCAAGCGAGTCAAAAACGAGCAAAATAGCCGAAGCCTAACTGTTCGCGAACAACTTGTTTGTTTGACACCCCTACTTGGAATCTTGTATCAAAACTGCACTAGCAACCCTGCTAGTGTTCTGCTTTGGTTTTCATTAATTTAAAGAAAGTTCGGGGTAGGTTCCTTAGGTATTGTGTGGCGGGTGTTTAGTGTCTAGAAGTCAGATTGATATACTTATGGATATGGGTGATTTGGAGTATTCACTGCAGAACAATTAGTGGAATTTACAGATCTGTTACCCTGTAATATTTTAGCATCAAGGATAAACATTAAATCATTATTTCTTTCATTAGTTTGAAAAATTTTTTTGATATATTCAGGATCGTGTATGCTGCATATTTTTTTTCCAATGGTGATATCGCATTTGTTCATGAAAATTAAGAAGGATAATTTCCATGGTCATAATTGTTAAGTGTCTAGGTCCCCCCCCCCCCCCCCTAAAAAAAAAATCCAAGCTCTCATCCTTCTGTTGGCTATAGGGGGACTTTTGATGTTCCAAGTGTCCGACCTTTGTGTCCTCACGAAATGAGCAGGCATCTATTGAAATCCTGAAATTGCAATCTTTTGATGTGTGTCAAGGATTCATGACATTTTATGGGGATGATCATTCCCTCTAAATTAATAGTCAGCAAGGTTGACAATGAATGGTGGGCTACCTTTTGAGGTGTGACTGCCACATACCTCAGACCTTTTTTTAATGTTTGCTATTCACTCGGGGGAAACATGTATATGTGATAGGGGTGAGCAGGGTTCGGGTAAAACTGAAATAACCGCCCGAAACCCCAATCCGAACCGACCCAAACTGTGGTTATTCGGTCGGTTTTCGGTTTCGGTGAAACCTGAAACCCGAACCTATATATACATAATACCCAAATAAAACCCAAAACCCCACCGCCTTCACTCCCTAATTCGTTATATCAATCCTCTCCCTTCTCTCTTCCTTCTCGTTCGAATTTCTCGAAATCAAATCATAACCCTAGAGAGAGGGACCACCCCCCTAGATCGCATCGCCATGGCCTACCGACCCCTTGAGGTGACAGTGATCTCGGCTAAGGACCTCAGCAACGTCATTGTCTTCTCGAAGATGGAGCATGTACGCGGTGGCGATAATCACTGCCAAGGAGAGATCGAAGAAGAAGACACCAGTCGACAAGGAGGGCGGCAAAAACCCCACGTGGAACATGGCCCTCAAGTTCACCATGTCGGAGTACGACCTCAGCCGCCCTGTGCTGCACATCGTGCTGAAGGCGAAGCGGGCCCTTGGGGACCGTGAGATCGAAGAGGTGTGCGTGCCAATCTGCGAGCTGTTCGATGGTTGGACTAGGGCGGCCTCTGGTTCCTTGTCTGGCGGTGACGATGACAAGAGACTGGTGATGCAAGCTCAATTCGTAAGCTATCAGGTAAAATTTTGTGAAATTCTTTGATTTGTCCAAGGTTCTAAATATCGGATATCGGAATCGTATCAGATGGGGGTTTTTCATATCGGATATCGGATATCGGAGGGATATCGGGGATACCCGCGCATATCGGGCGTTCATATTGGACACTATATATAATGAAATATTGATAATTAAGAGTTGGTTTAGAGTCATACATATCATCTACCTAATAAAAATGATGTAATATGCTTGCAGTGAGTAAAAAACAATGTACATTTGCACGCAATCGTGCAATAAATAAGTTATTTCATATCGGGCGATATATCGGACGATTTATTGGTCAATATCAGGCAATTTATCAGCCGATATTTCAAATATCGGCCATTTTTTGCTGCAAACGATATGGCGAACGATTTTCCCATATCGTATCAGCAGCAGGCAAAAAAGGAGATATCGGACGATATCTTGGCCGTATCGGCCGATATTTAAAACAGGGGATTTGTCGAGTAGTTTCTTGGATTTGGTACTTGGTTTTTGGAATCAGATGTCTAATTCTTCATGATAGTTCCTCAAGAGTTGGTTTTTTGAGAAAAATTTGAGTTTTCAGAAGAAATTGAGGATTTTCAAGATATAATTCATCTTAAATCTCAATAATTTCTTAATTCTTAACGCCAAAAAAATGTCGGTTCCTAATGCCAGTTTGGTTCAATCTTGCTAAAATCGGCAAAAATCGAACCGAACCGACCGATGGTCACCCCAAATCCGATGGTCACCCCTAATATGTGACATGACATGCATTGTTATTTTCACATTCATGGGTCTTGAAGTATTCTAAAGAGCATAAAGTGGGCGCTTTTTGCATTGCAGTAGTAAACCGCTATGCTTTAACCTACTGCGTAACAAGTGGCTCAAAGTTATAGTGGCCGCAAACCCACTGAAGTTGGTTTTTTAACCAAAAAAGCGAGCAAAAAGTGGGTTAGCATTGAAAAGATCCTCTTAATACCCAAAAAATTGTTTCACCTACCATTGATTCATTTCTTAATACCAGTTGTGTGAAGAATGTTTACTAGATCTAATTTAAACTGAGTCGAAGTGAAGGACTTGATGGAAGCGGTCCTTGAATCGACAATCTTCATTGTAGAAGACATATTTCGATAGATGCCTTCCTCTTGTGTGTGTTCCAATCCCACAAATCATCGTCTTCATTATCTCATATCCTCACTACCTACTTACCGCCAACTTCTGTGTCTCGCTTTGTCAACTCCTTTGCTACTTGTGCAATGTCTTGATCAGTTTACTCAGTTGAAGCTCTACATTCTATCTCATTTCAAAACTCCCAGGTCGAGTTTTTTGTCGGCATGGGAGATTGATGTAGCATAAATTCATTTCAAGATGAATGTATGGTTCAATTCAAAAAAAATAGAAAAAACCACATGAGTCCCTGTAGCAGTTACAGTAACCCGTGAAGAAATTTATTTTATTAGTTGTTTAAGATTTTAGTTTATTTGGAAAGTAATATTTTGTAGCCTTAAATTATAAAGGCAACTTTTTCTTTTCTAAAAAAATTCTAATTAGTTTTGGAAATAGTTTTCTTGGGGCCGTAAGTTATGAAATATTTTTCTTATGCCTTAAGTTAAATTAGATTTCTTTTAGATTAGCTCTTAAATTTTAGGAAGTAGCTTTCTTCTTTAGCAAGTATTCATTATTATAAAAGGCTTTATTACTTTCTTTCATGTAACGGAGTTTTGATAAATGAAAATAAGCAAGTTATTTTTGAGAATTTCTGTCTCTGTAATGGAGATCTTTGTGTGGTGTGATGCCATCATTATCGTGGTGTGAGGGCACTTCTATCGTTGTTTTCTTTTTCTTCTTCACCTCCTTCGCTTGCCCACCAGCTCGTTCCCCATCAAGGAGTCTCCTACATATTCTTGGATTACCATCTAATTTTGAATCAACTTCAAGGTTTTGCCAATTTGCAATTAGGAATTATCTTAGTTTAGATCACATTGTTATGTAATATACTGTTGAAACTGATGCTAGTTGGATTTGGTTGAGGATCAAGCCTTATTCTATCCTCTTGTAGTCCAGTGTAACATCTAGGTTAATGTTGAAATTGATACAAGCCAAATTGAACATGGTGAGTTGATGTTGTGAATGGATAAACGAGGTTGGATCAAGTTAGAGAGTTGTGCTGGACTAACCCAAATTGAGTTGACTTAGTGTGGATGATTCAATCCAATAACAGAATTAATCTTAAAGTTTTCAAAGTTGACTATAGAAGCCTATCTAAAGAAAGCAAGACTTATAAATACCTGGCAGGGAACTCTTTGTTTACAAGTACAAACTCTTCAACAATCCCTACAAAAAGAGCTGAGTAATCATTAAACTACACATCAGCCAAAATCTTGTGCTTCCTAATAACTCAAATTCAGAACCTGGTATTTTGACAACTATCAACAAACTTGGATATGCATTATTACTTACATTGCACTAACATGTGCTAGAGGTTGTTGTATCCGCATCCAACACGTTTGTGCTTACACATCCAGTGTGTGTCCGGCCTTGAACCAGCTTGGAGACAGTTGAATTCAGGCTGCATGATTTTAGGTTTTCATGGCTTATATGATTGGGGATTTAGAGTTTATATAATTTATGAACCTTAAAAGGTTATATCATGCTTCATCCTAATTTTTTTTATATATTTATAGATAATATTAGTTTATTGTTGTGATAACCACGACCTATGGCTCTTTGACATTTTGCATATTCGCATATCCCTATCTGCTGTGTTCTCGTCCTATGTCCTTGTTGGTGCAACATAGATTATGACCAACCTCAAAGAACAATGTAGAAGGAGATGAGGCAAGCAGTTATGCTTTTTTGCCTTGAAAAGTTGATGGAGAAGAAAGAAATATGTTAAGTCAGTTGGCCAGAAAGGTCTTTCATTCCCTTGTTCAAAGTTCTAGAAGTTGTTTATCACCTGGCCAGTTGTACGTTTTATTTTCAAGTCATACCTCTTAGGTCTCACGTGTGTAAACCAGTCAAGTTGTCTATTACATAGCCAATTATGAATTCAGTGAGACTGTTTTAACAATTTGATGTGATGATGTAACAACCCCAATCCTGTGATAAGGATTAGAATTCGTTAACTGCAGAACGAGAGACCAAATTATTGCTAGTGACATTACAAACATAATATACCAACAACTATCAAAACTTTTAAGAATGGTTTGAAATATGGCCCGATACCGTTATGTACAGTTTTGATATGGCCAATATGACAAAAACAATACTGATATTGCTGATACATCCGAGACAAACTGCCTAATTATTATATAGCAAATTTGATACCAAAAACTTATGATCGATTCCAATGGTGATAGTTATACCAAGATTCAGAAGATTGCTTTTAAGCTTTTCAATTTACTAAGTTTAGTAATAGAATATAAAATTTATAGTTTCAACAATTGTAAGCAAACATTCACAACACGAAGTTTTCAAGATACCGCTACTGCGAATAGTTAGGAAACTCCACGACAGCTTAACAACTATTAGCTAAATATCATAAATATAGACTAATGATGAAAAATAACCTTTTATAATCTACTTCTATTCCTAAATTCAGTAGAAGCATTTTCCTCACACTACTTTGTATAATGTTAAAATACATAGAATGAGCACACTAGCCTAATACGTGAAAGTATGTTAAGTAATTTATGTTTTTAGAAGAAAGCATGAGAAACATGATCAGAAAAGAAATGAATTGTCAATAAGAAGTCCCATTATAAACACTTTAGAAAGAGGAACTGCTAAACACTTTAGAAAGAGGAACTGCTACATCACAAATTAATATTTTCAACATGAAACGCATGCACGGGAAAATTATGTAAGATCACAGTTCCAATGCGATCAACATTTAGGCCAATTGCCATATTCTTGCCCATAGTAGGGAAACCACTATCACCATGGTAGGCATAACTATAGCATTCAAAGCATTTCATCCTCAAAAAGGAGTTTTACATTGCACATTAATTTGACTTTGTTTACTTTTCCTAATATTTGGTGTGTAACATAACATCAACACATGTGCTTAGCACAAGTGCAGTTATCTCTACAGGAGAAAACATTTTATCATTGTCTGCCAAACAAAATACCGGAACTGGGCCTTGAAAAATGATTTGCCATTCCTCTATCTTTTGATCTCGAGGTTTAAAGGCAGAAAAATGATTTGTCAATGAACTATTCTGAATAGGAGTCTTATAAAGCAAGCTCTTGGCCTGGAAAAACAAAATAGATATAGTTAATTATAACTATCAGTTCTGTTCAATCATTGTCATTTTTGCTTAACTTATCACCTGAATGTTCCTCCAAAGTGATAGTAAATCACCAATCTATGTTTTTTGTCCACAATTAGGTCATATAACGTGCACATTCGAACGGTGTGCCCTTAGCTTTTGTTCTTTCTTTGAAAATAGGTGTTGCAGTGAGCTATAGCTGATTTGTATTTTGATATGCAGACTACATCAGCCAGAAAATAACAGATTTTTACTTAAATCTGCAGACCATGTCAACCGTAAATCTGTCTTTATATTAACCAAGTTACCAGATCAGTATACGGCAAGTAACTTTATCATTTGCTTGATTCTTTATTACTGCAGATGAAGAAAGCGTTGAAGTTGTTACTGTTTCTCTTGACAAGGTTGTCGACTGTGTGACTGCTTGTCTCCATGTTGCTCGTCTGCCAGATATTATTGAACAAAAAGAGAAATTGATGCACGTATTTATGTGTTCGCTGTCACCTGGTTTCAGTTGGACAGGTTCTCCATTTCATTACTTGTTTATAATTTTGTGCTTAAGGTGGGATTGACGCTGAAGTTTCTAACATCTACAAATTATCTGGACAGTGAAAATGTCAGTTTTTTCTTCTGTTAAGGAGCTTTGTTCCAAGTTCCACACTTCGTCAGAACATGTTCATGATTTTTCTCACGATCAAGCATCTTTAGTTTTTGAGGTAAGTTTTGATAGCATCTTCAACCACTTATTTTTCTTCTTTGACTGTCTCTGTTGCTCACTTTATTTGTTATTTCGTAGTTATTTCATTCCGTAGCTCCAAAAGTAGTTGACAGCATTCACACGGTAAAGATCGCTCAGGTATCACATCTCTTGATTCTCAATTTTTTACCACCATCTGATTCTAGCGCCTAATACTAAGTTTTATTGACAGTTGCTTCTAAAACATGTTAGAAAATAATCTCAAGTTTCATCCTTTTTTCCCCTAGTTTATTCTTTGTATGCATAGAAGGAAGTTTCATGTTGATAGAGTACAACAAGGAAATTCGCTCTTCTAGTGATTTACTTTTTTTTTGCATGATTTCATATGTTAAAAGAATGTAAGAATTTTATATGATATTCAAGGGCCTTTATCCTTCAACCATGTCAACACCCCCCCCCCCTCCACCCCCCCCCCCCCCCCCCCACCCCCCAACAACCCCCAACACGCACACACACACGCACAAAAAAAAAAAAAAAACAGAGAGAGAGAACCCCACAGCCGTCCATGGCCTACTAATGTGGATAAGGATCATCTTTGTATCGTTTCCTTTATCTACACTTCTACTAGCTATATTCAAAGGCGTAAATTATGGTTTGAACTTATAGCATTTTGAACTGGTTACCATTGCCTTGGGTTGCTACTGGAGATCTTAATACAGTTCTCTCGCCAACTGATAAATTTGGAGGACGAAACTGGTTGAATAATATTGGAAATTTACAGTTTAGTGGTTGGATGCATGATTTTGGGTTACAGCCCTTACCGATTATCGTCCAACAATCACGATAATGTGACACATATTTACAAAAAAAATGATCGTGCTAATGCCAACAACTCCTGGTTTCATCTCTACTCTTACTCCTTTCTTATTGGAGACCTCGGTCTATCCTCAGATTATACTACATCTCTTTGAATATAGATCTATATCCCCTGGCCGCTTGTAAAAAGAGGTTTACTTTAAATAATTATCTTCTGCGAACTTGTAATATTAAGAAAAACACCAGGTGTATTATTAGAATCACTGATAGTAATGGTAGCAAGGTTAGGGGTATAGCTAATGTGCCAAAGATCATACAAGACCATCTCCAATCCATCTGTAGTTCCCCTTCTCTTCAACCTATTTCTGCCACCGATCACTCTAAAGTTTTCACACACAGAAAATATTATTACTGAGGCACCTAACACATCCTTGTGAGCATCTGTTACCTCTGAAGAAATTGACTCAAGTTATCAATCAACTCCCTGCAAACAAAGTGCTAGGTCCAAATGGGATGACTCCTGAATTCTACTGAGAAATGTGGGCAACAGTCAAGGAAGACATGTATGAGGCCATTTTTTAGTTATTTCGTCATTCAAGACTTACATTAAATTGGAACAAACCGCTATTGTGTTAATTCCCAGATTAGTGACCCCGAAATGGCTAAAGATTTAGACCCCTTAGCCTTTGTAACAAAGCATAGTAAAATCAGAGCACACTACTTGTTCAACGATGCGACTAATTCTAGCTGAAGTAATTGATGGAGCTCAATCTAGATTCCTTCCTAATAGAGATACTTTGGACAATATTATGATAGTCCTAGAATATGCACTCCATCTATTGACTAATCCAAGAAGAATCACCAATTCATAACAAAGGTTGATATTGAGAAAGCCTATGACTGCATCTGTTGGGACTTCATTCAGGCAGTTCTCCTAAAACTTGGCTACAACAATCAGTGGTGCAAATGGATTATGGTGTGTCTCCAATCAGTTGCTTATGTACTATCATTAAAAGAATCTGATCTCCCTCCTATTAACCCCTAAATGGTATCCGTCAGGGAGACCCGCTCTTATATATCTTCATCGGCTGTGCGCGGGTACTATCCTTTATGATTAATAGAGCTATGCAAACTGATATGTGAATAAAACTCGGGACAATCAACACGTCTCGCTCGCCTAATGTTTGTCGATGACTTATATTTTATGGACAAATCTCCCAGGAGGAAATCAACACGCGCACAACACAAGAATATTACAAACTTATTCATTTCTGGACAGAAAATTAACTATCAAAAACCATTTGTCTACATTAGTTTGGATAAAATTCCTTTATCCAGATACTTATTGCTACATCAGAACCTCAGTTTTCAAATCAGGAAGAGCACTTTCTGTACCTTGGGCTCCTAGTTATTGGTATATGTTATGGGAAATGGGAAACCACAAAAAAAGATGTTTCAACATGCTTTAGCAAATTCCAAGAATTAACAACTGGTTGGCAAGGCAAATACCTATCAATGGTTGGGAGATTAGTGCTCATAAAAGCCGTAATGGGAACACTGCCTGCTTTTCTATATAGAACCTGTGTAGTTCCGAAAGGGATACAAGACATCTTTAAGTGGTGTATGTGTCAGTTTCTTTTGGGAGGAAACTGTTCACTTCATCTGTAGGGTAGAACAAAGTGTGCCAAGATTACAGACTTGGTGTGATGAATTCCACCAGGCACCACTGACGAAACAAGCTATGAAGGTTTTTATCTCACCAATAAGTGTTGGGTATGAATTATAAAACTCAAATATGGCAGATGGCCACTACAGGTCACTAGTAAGTAGTAAGCAGAAATCTAGCACATGTTAATCCATCATACAGCTCCAGCGATTCACCCAACAACAGTTCCACTGGAAGATGGTAGTTGGAGATCAGATCAACAATTCAACACGATACATGACACCTGGTTGCGAGATAAACCTCTGATTCAATATCCGCTGGAACTTAATTACAGCCAGCTAGAGAAATAGTTGACCCAAGATATCAATGGCAAATCACATGAACGGACATGCATAGTCTGAGAGACATTTTCCTATGGCTAGTAGCAAAAATGGCGCAAACTGAACCTTCGATGACCACAATCCCAGACAGAGCGCAATGGATTGGAGATCTTAATGGTATGTTCTCTGTAGGACGCCCGTGCAGAACCCTCAAAACAATCAGACAAAGCAAAAATACTAGGTTGGTACTGCCTAAATATGCATGGATCTCACCCAGAGTAAAATGTTTTTGTTGGTAATGAACTGGATCCGTTTTTTTCTTTGATAGTCAACAAAAGAAAACAAAAGAAAAGGCAAACAGCAACAAAAATCATGTTACTCACTCATGGAGGGAGTCAAGCTTACGCAACACGTCCATGTCTTGGTCATCCAGCTCTTCAAGAACGCCATCATGATCGGAGAGGGAAGCAAGCATAGGAAAACGAGCTGCACAAAGACCCTTCTTTCTTTTTTCAGCATTTTAGCACCTTTAGGAATTGCCTTTGAGATAACAGACCCTTTGGCATTTTAAAGGGTCCAATACTTCCTTTCCCTCCTTCTACATCATCTGCTTAATGGGGATGTTGTCAGTGTCAGAGACGTCCGGTCCCAGAGATGGATTGCTCTGGCCGAGGACTGATCTGATCTGGGCGACGACTTCAGCAAGAGATGCATCCTTGGTAGGATGGCATGAAGCAGGAGATAGAGGCAATGTGGGTAATGGTGCTTCAAACATTTGAATTTCTCGACGAACAGCAGAATGCTGTGGAGAACGAAACGCAGGTTGAAGAAGATGAGGGGTGGGCTCACAGACTCTCGTAGCCCAATCAGAGGATTGGACCTGCACTTGAGCAAATGGGCTTTGTGGTCTAGACCTTAAAATACCCGCAATTTTAATGGGTTTTCTAAAATGGCCTACAGGCCCAGAACGGGATTGGGCTGAGGCCAATTTGAAAGAAAAGATAGAGGAAGAAGGCTTTGACTGAGGAGGGCGAGCTTGGTCAGCGGACATCGCCAGACCTCTCCTAGGGTCCCGCGAAGGCCCCGCACATGAATCCAAGGGTAAAGGGGGAGATTGACATCATCAACACCATGGGGAACATGATTAGGCGTCTAACTGCTCATACCTGCCATCTCGACGTATGCCGCGGATGCCGGCATCGGAGTTGCAAGAACAACCTCAAGATGAAAGAGCAACCAGAGGATCGATGACCTACATGACCACAACTGCGATAGAAGGAATGAATATTTTCAAATTTGGAAGGCTGTCAAAACGGGGAAATGACATTATCCTCAACTGCAACCTCAGTGCCTTGGAGCAGGGGTTTGGAGAGATCAATATCAACCGCTACTCACGCGTACTGGCCTTGAGCAACATCTCAGTAAAATCATCCAACCGAACCAAGCAGCCAACCTTGGAGACAATGATTTTCGAGGCTGATCTGGACCATAAAGCTGGGGGGAAGGTCAGGCAAACACAACCAAACTACAGCACGAGGTAAAAGCATCAGAAGGACAGAAATTCCGCGGTCATTGTCTCAGAGCCAACACAACATCATCAACAACCCATGGACCGCCGAGGAGCACCAGTTTTCTATCTTCCGACGAAGTAAACCTGAAAACGAGGTACCCAAAGTTCACAGGGAAAACTTCCCAGTCTTGGTGGACATCCCAAAGTTTGCCAAGGCTGACCTGAGCTGTCTGAAGTGGTAAAGGCTGTGGAACTTTCCCACCAAAGATAACATCCAAGGCTTAGATGCCTCATCAAAAACTGATTTTGGGATGACCACCGTAGTTGGATGAGCTCGTCGGAGCTTTTCAATATCAGTTAATGACAAAGAGGGGGGATTCAGAGGCAAAGCAGATCTCTTTAGGGCAGATTTGTAAGTGGGTGGTGAAGAGAAAGTTGGGGGATGGATAAAATGGCAGAGGTGGAGGTTCAGCTGGAGGCGGATCGGAAGGAACCGCCTCCGATAAGGAGGAGTCTCTAGATTTTCTAGATTTTCCATTGAAGGAGACTAGCAAGGAAAACCTACTCACAAAATGTGGTATGCACTTGAATCTCCACTATATTATGTGTACTGAAGACACCACTGCATGCATCACCCACCTTCTTTGTCACTGCCTGGCTCTATAATCAACAACCCTAAGATTGGTTACAACAACCACTACACCTCAGAAATTTACAAGAGCTGAACCAAATCCTAAGCAATAACAATATATCACCAGTTTAAAATCAGCTTAAACAACTGGCAGTCAGTTCTCTCTTGTGGCACATTGGCAGTGGAGGAAAGCAAGAAACGAGTGTATATTCACCCACAGCCGGATCTGCAATGCTACAATACGGATTCAACGGAAGGTCAATTATTGAAAAGACTCAGGCTGCGCTTCTGATTCAATTATTGAAAAGACTCAGGTTGTGCTTCCATCAGATCGACAGGGCAATTAACCATCCTCAATGGCTATGCCTGAAAATTGGCCAAGAATGAGGCCTATATAGTATAAGACTGTTTCAGTCATTAACAAAATCAGATGCAAAAGATTCAGACCAAAAGAAAATTAAGATTATTGAGAAATTGTGAAACCAAATAAAGACAGGGCAATATGACTGTTTCAAATTTTCAATACTTCATTATGCAATGATTAGCGAGAATACATCAATGCACTCCATTATGCAATGATCTGTTTCAATAAGATATCTCATACCGAAAGTATTCATGGTAAACTATCTAACAAGCATGGACACCAACATGGGGCACAGACACGACACCATACAAACACTGTTAACTCATCAAATTCCAAAGGATAAGAGGACAGGGCAACATGACTGTGTGTGTGTGTGTGTGTGTGTGTGTGTGTCACTGCAACATGACTTCGTATTGGGTAATGAGCTAACTGCTTTAAATAAAGTTCTGTATTTAACAATCTGTTACTAACCTTTTTAGGTCATTTAATGCTGTTTCACTTCCCTTTATTTTGATTCACAGGTCCACACTGCTGCTTCAGAGTGCCTATTGGAGATGAGCAAGTTGTATAGAGGCATACCTTCCCCACAGAGAAAAAATGTAGAGTTCAGGGATGAGCTCATTCATCTCTGTGAAGTGGAGAAGAGCGAGCAAGCGAAGACATTACTTGGTAAAGTGATTGCAATTCTTGAAGAAGTTGGAGAAGAAAATACACACATGATGATTTGAGATAGGATACATGAAGCCCTATTTGTTACAGGAGTTAATTGTATATTTTCACAGGTAGAATATTAATAGCCATCGGTTCCTTCTTTCAACTTCTGTATCCTTTCTTGTTCTCGCTCGCATTTAAACGGGCGAGGACTTGGTTCAAGAGTGTCAGAACAGCTAGTCTGTCTTATAGTGCTGAATTTATTATTAATACAGGATGGAGAAAATGAACAATAATTTCACAGTCAATACTAACTCTGTCAAGTAGACTTTGATCCTACGCTAACCCAAAAACTTGGATTTATTAGTTATCAGGTGTTGTGCCAAATATTTTCAGGAAATCTATATATTATCTTGTCTCATTTTTTGTGTTAGACTTGCTATCATGCAATTAGGGGATAGATGAAACACAGATTTACAAAGCAATTGCCATGGTGATAGTAGTTGCTGCTGCGAGAGCCGAGTTTGTATTCATTGTATACCAAAAAAGAATTTTATGTTTTTCATGTAAATATATTTTCATATAATAACTTGGGGAGTTGGGAAACAAAATTTTTGAAAGAAAAAAGAGAAGAAAGAAGAGAGTCTTGCAGCATGACGTTAAAAAATAAAGGAGAACAAGGATGTTGTGTTTCAAATATGCTAATTTTATATTTTTAGCTTGAAGGGTTTGGATTCTTGAGTGGTAAACGTTATGTTAGGGTCTAGTAGCTTAGGCTTTAACATTCCAAACAACAACCTCATGCTCGAGGGTTTTACTTTGTGCAACATAATATAGATTTCTAGAAGGATTAGTAAATCTCAGTGCTTTTGACCTAAAATTATATTTGTATAAGCTTCATTCTAATATCACTGACAGGAGATAAAATTTGACAAACTGCTCGAGGATATTGGTATGACACGGATGTTAGCAGTTCCGCCATCAATAGCGCGGAGAATGGTAGTGTTTGAGCATGAACTGAGTTATTATTCAATGCTTAAACCAGCCTGCTTCCCAATTGCTACTTCCTTTTATGTGATCGAAGTCATGTAATGAGAGGTATGATGAGCAATTCTGCAAAATAGATGATTGTTGAGTCGAAGTTGCTGGCATAGATTATGGAGTTCATTTTTACTGTTGAATCTAAGAAGAAGATGGCTTGGGTATACGTATCTTGACTTTTAACATGAAACTGAATTGCTTCTAATTCCATCACCTCAGTTTGAATATAAATTGTGCCCATATCACATGGTTTTTATTGTTCACATGATTAATAATAACTTTATCAATGAATGATGAAGATGGCAGACGGCATTGGGAGGGATTCACACCCTTAAAGGGAACTTTTTCTATTTTATGCAAAGGGAGGGACTAGGAGAATGCTGGAAGCTTGGAACACCATATGCAGGGGTTATGAATTAATTTTACTAATAAAGGGTCTGCTTTGACATAAGGATGCATTTTCAAATCTTGTCGTATAAAAGCTACAAAATATAAGAATTATATACAACACGCAGAATCATCCGTCTCAACATTTAACTATCTTCCATTCTGCCATGCTTATCCCATGTGTCTGAACAAACTTTTATTGTATATTATGGACTATAATTTGCTGGTTTAATGTGTTCCTAAAGTCCCTTGTAAGTGTTAATAATCTAAACCTAGCTTATGTATACAACCCAACCAACAAACTCAGGTGCTTCAAGACTTGTGATGCATTGGGGAGCATGCCAAAAAGTTAGTGGGTGCTTGCTTTATGCCCTTGAGCGTACATGTTAAGAAGACATCATGTTTGCATA
Source organism: Agave tequilana (assembly GCA_038442645.1). NCBI lineage: Eukaryota > Viridiplantae > Streptophyta > Magnoliopsida > Asparagales > Asparagaceae > Agave > Agave tequilana. The sequence goes on from JAVJIF010009916.1 coordinate 23,757, forward strand.
TTTCCAAGTCATGGAGCTTAGCTCAAGATTTAACATACTATTTATGGTCGATGGTCAGGGAAGAAACTTTAAAAATATTTGATTTTTCATCATGGGCATTACACATATTTTAGATTAGGATCAATTGAGTTTATTTTGAATTTAAGTATCCCATATAAAGTTTGCATTTGAAGGATGTGGGTTTACCATTATATCTGATTTTACTATGTATGCCCAGAAAAACTACAGTAAGCTGGTGAGACCTGGCTAGTTGATGGAGTCACTTAAGAGTTAAGATGCTTAAAATGGACTTGTAATTTTGTCCAATAATGCAAAATGATTCACTTGTGGAGATTCATTTCTTATACTTTTTCTTCTAATACAATACTCATTTTGGGGAAAATATATGCATATTAGGAAGTTTGGAAATCCTTAAGTTTGGAATTTATTTTTTTTTATTGCCTGTTCTATAGGTTTCAATGGTTTCTTTAAACATATTAGTTTCCTGTATATTAACATAATCGCAAATTCTTGTCTCATGCAATCTCAGGCTGACTCGGGTAAGGAGTCCAGTTCTCATTCAACAGAGACACAGGTTTTTCATTGATGTTCTTCTCTCCAATATTATGTATTCCTGTTTTTACGTTTGTTAATTAAAACATTGACATATATTTCTCTTCCCAACAGGTAACAGAATGGCAAGATGCCTGGAGTGTTATGGACAAGAAAACTGAAGCAAAAGAAATCGATTATGAAGGTACATCTGAAAGTTTTGATGCTTCTAGCAAGTTGCTATTATATATAGTGTGAATTCATGTAGGCAGTTTACCAGTTAAGTCACACCTTGCTTTAAAATGAAGTGCATATAACGTAACTAATTTCTATTATTAATCCGTCTGTCTTGATATATAAATTGTTTCTTTGAGCATAATTTTGGGGGTAAAATGGTGTGCATCATGGAAAAGGCATGCAATTTCATGAGAATCTTTGACTTACATGCATCATACATGCGCAGGTTTTCTAATATCGATTGATTAGAAATTGATTAGACTAGTCAATATCACATGTGTGCCTACTTGATGTCTCAACTAACATGTACGCAAGTTGTTGGATTTGGAGCAGAATGTTCTTAAGCCCCAAAACTAACTTTGCGCTTCTCATGTTCCTGTGTATTAGATGAATTTCTACTAATCAGTTTAACTTGAGTTTTGGTTGTAAGAAAGACGAATTAGGTGTGGCGCTAATATGCCTGGATGAAAGTATCGGGTGGAATCAAAATAACACTGCACTAAGTTAAAAATTAAAAACAGTGAAAGGGAGTTGCATGGTTATTCAATATCGCAACTATCCATTAGCAGATATACATAGAACTTTCTTTTCTTTTTTTTTTTAAAGAAAAGAGTTACATGGAACATAAAGAGAGAATACAAGCTCAATGGCGGTATGCACTTACACAATATACATTGCCATTAAGTATCTCTTTAATCGAGAAAGGAAGAATTTAAACCAAACATTACTGCTGTTTCCATAATTCAAGGCTTAACTGGATATTAGCGTATAACTAAATTAATGTATTGGTCTTTCAGTATACCTACCAATAGAACCTGAAACATCTTCTTTCTGGTGCAGTTAATTTAACATGGAACTCTTCACATCCTGTTGCATAAAGTACCAAACCTTAAAGGAAGAATTATTTTAACAATACATAACCTTCAAATCATAACCACTCTTATCAATAATCTCCAGCATGGCTTGCAGTGATGATACATAAAATATCTCTACGATTTAATAATTGGCAAGAGAAGCTGAAAAAAGTCTGAATAATGCTTGAGTAGTAACCAAACTTGTCAAAAACAAGTCAAAGGCGTCCTTAACGATATCAGCCTTTACTCAATCCATATTATGAAGTGATGCAAATGCACCTTGAGAACCATGGATATTTTTCTTTTGATGGGACTACTGAAATGGCAACTCTTTCTCCAGTTTCCTTTGCTAAATGGATATATATGTGTGTGATTTTGAGTATGCTTCTATGCATCAAAATTCAAGTTGGTGCCTTGGAGTATGCTGACCATATGAAGTTTCACTTATACCTTAAAGCTTATTTGTCCCTGCATTTATTCTTAAATAAATGGAGTTTTTGTAGCCAGTGCTGTGAGAGTTTCATCATCTTTTAATTTGTTGTAAAGCACTCAATTTTATCATGGTACATCCATTTTTAAATCGATCTGCCTGAGTTCATCCTGTATGAAAACAGTTGACGCTAGATTCGCAGCAAATGTAATGTTATCATAAAACTATGGGATGAATTAAAAGGAAGAATATACGTGTACCTTGTCTGCCGATTTCTTATCAGTGACTTTTGCTGCCAATCTGATGCATAGTGGATTTTCAATAATTTGTGAGCTTTGGTCAGATTTGTTAAAATCCGATGAATATGAAAGCTTATATTGAATAAAAATTAAATTATTAAAAGAAGAAAATTGTCGGGAGAGAGAATATAAACTCCTTACTGTGCCTTCTATGAAGAAATGGTGAAAATGGTGAGGAGTCATCACAGGCCCTGCAGCTTAAGTTGAATTTTATATGACATCCTATTGTGCTTCTTTATAATCAAAGAGTTTCTGATGGTTGATTTGCATTTAACAGATCCATTTTGGCGGAAACTAAGATCAGCAACTGAGGAAAAGGTAAGTAATAATTCTATGAGCATCCGCTGCATACTTCTAGTCACCTTTAATTGCACTGTCATCGTGATGGGATAATTTTTCTTGCCCTTACAAAACTAGTGGTAATATGTGGAAGTCATTTGATATTTAAGTATAATGATTATGTGCATCCATTTGTTGTCCTACTGAAGAGATTCTTGTATGTCTAGGATATATCATACAACTTTCAAATTTGCAAGTAACACTAAGCTGCTTGGGGGTGTCTATTTTCATTTGTTCATGATTATACTTGTATCAATCATCTGTTATCACTCACTGTCCTTGTTTTAGTTATTACTATAGCTGCTCCACGAGCTATTGATCTGGCATGCCGGGAAGCACTTCTGTTATTCTATCACCATTGAAAAGAACTCTCTCAAATTCCAGCATTTTAACTGATAAACAAATTTCAAGATCAAGACGCAAAAATGGTCAGCCCTGCAAAATTAATTGTTCTACATGTTAATGTGTTTTTATATAGTAATTGGAAGTTGGATAGCTGCTGATCCATATTTCCTTTCATTGCAAATCCATCAGACTGGTTTAAGTTTTTGCCATAAACTTTTGCAAGGAGAGGGATAAATTTTCTACTAAACTGTTGTCAATACCCTAAAATTTTGACTCTGAACTGTTTTATTTTCCAGTATATTGATATGTAGCTAATCGTATAGAAATGTTTCATAGTGCTAGTAGCTAATTGTATATTGATGTGTATCCATCCAGAGTTTGAACTTTGTTCCTATAAAATTTCTTATCAAGAACCACTACCCTGCCTGGTCCAGCCATGGTTGACCTAGCAGCCAAAGAGCCCATCTCTACTTTCTCGCATCTTAATGTTCTTGTTGTTGACCTGCCACATTATGCTGATTGTCTATGCTTCTATAAGTTTCTCTTTGAATCTCTTTATTTCTCTTTCTTTACAATCTGATTGAAAACATCAAAGAATGCTTCCCTCATTGTTGACCTAGCAGCTGAAGAGGCCTAGCTTTACTTTCTCATTTATTATTGTTGGCCTCCCAATTATTGTCCTTGCTCTTTTTTCTTTTTAATAAGATTGAAATAAAATATTGTGTCTATTTAAGTATTTTTAAGGGCAAAGAAGAACTTTATTCTCCAGAGATTTATATTTTCAGGCTACCAACGTAAGAATTTTCTACAACAAAGAGCAAGCTCAGTGATAGTAGCTCTTTCCCATCTTGTCCGTCCGTTTTCTTCTTACTACTTCTTGTGCAGGATAAAAATTGGATCTGGCACCCTTCTTCCAATTGTCTGTTTATCATCGGTCTTGTACCTTAAAAACAATCCAGTAACACTTTTAGAGGATTGCTTGGCTTCCCTCGGCTGGAGACGGATGTATCTTACCAGCTCAAATTTTGATGTTAAATTTTGATAGTGGCTTGTGTCCTATTTTTAAGTGGTTTTCCCAGGTCCCTAAATCTAAGATTGTAAGTTTTACAAGAATAGGTGATCTGATGCTGTCAATCTATCTTCTTAATACAACCAAGTACACATCTAGTGCAAGGAATCCTAACTGAGAGAAGTTTTAAAAAATGAGAGAAGTTTTAAAAAAAATAATAAGTCCTCTCAAGTTAGGTAGCACGTACACTTCTATCATGAAGTTGAGGAGTGTCAGTCACGTGTGTCACATTTATTGATATGGTACTTGTTGCAAGCGCGAAGCAACAACCAACGAGGAACCCCAAGTACTATAGAGAGATGCAGCAGAAAAGTATCCAAAATGCAAGAACAAAAAAAACCAAGAGAGAAAGCCAATACAATATTTAATGAGCTTCGACAATTTGCCAACGTCCTCAGGGCAAGAGAGATTTTATTGATTCAACAACTAATTACAACTTGTACCTTTCATACACTTCATGAGGATTGTACCCCTTTATTTATAGCTAGAGACTCCTAGGGTTTTAGGATACCCAATTGGATTTGACTCCAATTTAGAAACAAAGTCCGAATCCTAAAGGAGAAGTAGATTCGCCCAGGTTCGCATATCGGCCGATCAGTGGTCGATCGAGTCCAACAGACTCCATGCATGCCAGTCGGTCGACCGAAATGGTCGACCGTTCTCCTTGCTACGGTCGACTAGGGGGTCGATCGAGCTGTCCTGTACATTTGTGCACGTCGGTCGACCGGGCGGTCGGCCGGCCACTGTGCTGATCTGCAACGCTGCGTTCTCGCTCCAGTTGGACTCCTATCTCTGCACTATTTTTTTCAATGAGTTTAAAAAGCTCTACCATAGCTTTTATCTTCTCTTTCCTACAATTCTCCACCTCGGTAAAAATTTCTCAAATCTGAGCCGAATTTAACACAGTACTTGTCTACTTGAAAGTGGCTGCACCTGTGTGGCTGCCTACGTACCTACCTTATCTAAGGGATTAAGCCATCCGTAGTTCATCCAAATGAGCTCCACCGAGCTCAAGCAACTCTTTACAATGTGTAAATTTCACTCCCGACATCACTTTGGTAAGTATATTAGCGGGATTCTTCTGTGTCAATCTTTAGCAACTCAATATCACCTTCATCAAGAGTCTCCTGAATAAAGTGAAACCTAACGTTAATGCGCTTCGTCTTTGCATGATACACCTAGTTTTTGTCAAATAGATAACACTCATGCTATCACAGTTGATCTTCAACAGATCCTGCTCAATCCCCAAGTCATCGAGCAACCCTTGAAGCCATATTGCCTCCTTCATAGCTCCGTTATGGCCATATACTCAGCCTCGGTGGTAAAAAATGCAACGGTAGACTGTAGATAGAGCGCCAACTCACCGGTTCTTGAGACAATGTAACACATATCCCGTTGTAGACCGGCGTTTGTCAAGATCTCCTGCATAGTCGGAGTCAACATATCTGATACATTCCTGCTTACCTGTGGAATCCTTTTCAACTACCAAACCAACATTTATGGTACCCTTAATGTACCGTAGAACCCACTTTACTGCCTCCCAATGACCCTTATCAAGATCATGTATGTATTTGCTGATTATCGAGACAGCTTGTGATAAATCAGGTCTTGTACACATCATTGCATACATTAAATTACCAACTGCGCAAGTATACAGCATGCGAGTCATGTACTCACGTTCTTCAACAGTAATAGGAAACATAGTGGTTTTTAAATTGTAATGAGGAGCTAATGGTGTACTTACAGATTTTGTATCACCATCAATGTTGAGCCTCTGAAATACCTTCTGCAAATACCTCTTTTGTGTCAAGCTCACCTTGGCAGTCCTTCGTTCTCGCTCAATCTTCATGCTTAGCACCTTCTTCGCTTCACCAAGATTCTTCATCTCAAACTCAAAAGACAAGTCTTTCTTCAATTTATCAATTGTGGATCTACTCTTAGAAGCGATGAGCATATCATCTACATACAACGATAGATAGATATACTTTCCTCCGGGTAGCTTATTGTAATACACACATGGGTCATAATTGTTGGCCCAAAGGCCTTCCACCCTAGTTTTGATGATGATTAACTCATGTAGTTATGTTTACTAATAATCTTGTGTTGTTTAAGTTTCAGATCATTAACCAAGATATTAGTCGGTGATTAGCTTCAACAAGGAGTTTAGAAGCTTTTCATGGTGATTCCAGGGCCAAAGCATCAAGATCATATCTTACCTAGCTCATGGATCACGGTGTTTGTGGATCGAGTCACCTTGAAGATGAAGATCGTCAAGAAGACTTAGGTATCCATAGTTTAGTGTGTTTTAGATCCATTTGTAAAGCTTAGTATAGTTGATATGCTCAAGTGCACACAACACACACGTTTTATGTTTGGTTTTTGGTTTTCATGAATAGTTTGATCAAAACAAGTTTAAATGGTTTTTATGTATATTAGATGTGTTTAATATGCATACATGCTTACATGACTTATACAAACTTAGTTTGACTATCCTATTCATATTTTGAAAATAAGTCAAGTTTGATAAAAATACAAGTGTTGGTTTTGATAAAATTTGCAAGACTCAAAAATGAATTGATATGATTGATATATGTCTTGAAATTTTTATCACTTGTTTGTGTTTCAATATAAAATGTTAAAACAAGTTTTGTGGATTTTTAGAAGACTTAAAAGATTTTTCAAAATATTTTTAAACTGTTTTTCTGACCCAGTTTTCTGTTCCAGGCTTCAACCAGTCGACTAGTCTTCTGACCAAGTTGACTTGGGATGAAGTCGGTCGACCGGGCCGGTCGACCGACGTGCACAGATTGTGCACGTTTGGCAGACACAGGGACGGTCGACCGTCAGGGTCGACCGGGTCTGAGAGCAGTGCTCTCTGTTTGTTTGGGTCGACCGTGCCGGTCGACCGTGTTTGCCCAACGGTCACATTTCTGACCGTTGGCGGTCGACCGGGCCGGTCGACCGGTAGCCTGTCAGGCTGCCACATCAGCCTAACGGCTAGTTTTCTGATGGGCCTATATAAACCCCAATTATTTGGGATTTTGGAAAAGATTTTCAGAGCTAATTTTTCCCTACTCTCTGGTTTTAAAAAGAAGTTTTTAAAAGAGTTTTAAGTGCTAAAAAGATTTCATCTTTTTGTTTTTTAAGGGTTTTGGAAAATCAAAGAAAACTAGGTTTTTGGGATATTGATTTGGTCTTTTATTTCTATCATCTACAAGAGATTTCTCAAGTAGTTTTTCTTTGTTGCTTGTTTCCAAAAATACCTTGATTCCACTTGAGCTTATCTTCTATCCTAATCTATTAGGATCTTGTTTTGTGAAAAAGAGAAAAGAAAGAGAGATTGTTTGTGGTCTTTGGAACCACTTGTTGTAAACACCCTTGTTCTTTTTGTATCCCTCTTTGGTAGAGGTGATCGGGTGATCGGTTTGCTCCCTCTAGTGAGAGGTGGAGTTTGGTTTGTAAACCCTCTTCGGTAGAGGTGTTGTGGTTGTTTGGCTACGGGCCTACCCCTCGGTTGTGAGGTAGTTGTTTGAGAGAGGAGTTTGGTACTCCTAGAGTTGTAACAAATCCTCTTCGGTAGAGGTTCCCTTGGTGGGAGATAGTGGATTGGAAATCCTACACAGTGGTGTAGGCGGGGATGTAGAGCTAGGGGCTCGAACCTCGAAACATATCTTTGTGTTTGCGTTTGATCCATTGTCTCTCTAACTCTCTCTCTTTATATTGTGCAAAGCATCATTCATAACATCATATCATATTTGCTTGTGTTGAGCATAATTCATATTGCCATATCATATCTATTTGCTTGTGTGTGTGCCTCATTTATACTTAACCACAAGAGCTTCACATAGCACCTCAACCCATTCAAGGGGAATCAAGAGGAGTTAGTCCAGAGCCCTTCACGGGAAATTCGGCTACACTTGTTGGTTGTATTAAGTGTGATTGCAAAATTTGCATTAGCTTCCGCATTTAGCGCATTTAGTTCACTAGATTAGCACTTACACCTATTCACCCCCCCTCTAGGTGTTTTTCAATTGGTATCAGAGCCAAGTGCTCTGATTTTGGGTCTAACAACCTAGAGTTAAAGATCCTCATTTTAGGCTAATCTTGTTTCCATTTGCTTGTTTGCACACACATATAGTTTACCATGGACTTCATGACCCCACCTAGCTTTGACCCTTCCAACATTGTTGTTTGGAAGTATAGGATGTCCATGTACCTACAAACCCTAGGTTATAAGGTTCACCTTGCCATTATCAAGGAATCCTTCCTTAGTGATAGCAAGCATATAGGGGCCAATGCACAAGCCCTTGAAGCCATTAGAAGCACATTGCCTAAAGATTATCTTATGCGTATTTCTAACTTTGATTCCGCCTTTGCAGTGTGAAATTTGTTGACAACCACCACCACCTCCAAGCTTCAAATGCCTATCCAACAAGAGGAATCTAGTGGAGATGAATCCGAGCCGCAACAATGCTATACGGTCCAAGGGAATGACTCCCTTGAGGTACACTCAGAAACCCACTTAGATTGTAATGAGTATGCTAGTTCTTCATGTGATGATTATGATGCCCATGCCTTAAATGAAGAACTATCTATGGTTTGTGAAAAATTAATAGAAAAATATAATTTGTTGAAAAAGAAGACTTTTGCTTTAACTAAAGAAAATGAAAAATTGTCTTCTAAACTTGATTGTGTTTTGCAAGAGAAGGTTGAGGTCTATAATGAAAGGGATTCATTAAGATCTCAATTAGATCTTGCACTTAAAGAAAATAAATTTTTAAAATTTAAAAATGATTGTGAAAATGTTTTGAAGAAAAATGAAAACTATCTTCAAAAGTTGATTTTGTTGTAAAAGAAAATGAATCTTTGAAAACAAAAATTTTTTCTATTTCAAAAGATTTAGATATGTGTTTAAAGAAAAATATTGTTTTGCAAAATAAGATTGATGCGCATGTTTGCCATGCTAGGGTAGTATCACACACTTCACCTATTGCATGCCACACTTCTTCTTTGATTAACCATGATATATCTTTGCTTAAGAAGAGTGTTGATTGTTTGGGCTCCACTTTGAGCCAATGTGTAGTGGGTCACACACGTTTGGAAACTTTATTTCGAAAGAAATAAGTTCCATCTATTCATGCACACCCTACACGGCATACACATGCTCCTTACGGACACACTCCTCACATGTATGCTCATGTGTACACTTGTACACATTGTGAACGTAAGGGCCACCTTGCTAAATTTTGTTTTGATCGTATACATGATTGTAATTTAGCAAAGAATTTTGTTTGGGTTAGAGAAGGTATTAACCCCCATGGACCCAAAAGAGTATGGGTACCAAAGACCACCCCTCCTATTGTTTTTGATGTAGGTGTGGGCTCTCACATGACGTGAGAGTTGCCGTACCTTGGAGTGGATGCGTTCCGCACTTAAAGGAAATCAATTGGATGCATCACTTTCAAGGAAGTTTGGTGGGAAGACCACCTTGATTTGGAGACAAGGAAAGTTGCCTTCTAGGTTTTGGTAACGATCCCTAACTCCTATTTATTGTTTACATGCTTTTAATATTCATTGTTTATAACATGTTTATTGTTTAGTGATTAGTATGAAAATGCCATGTTAATTAGATTCTTGACATACATGTATAGTATTTAAGACACCCATGTTTAATGTGGATTATTATTTTGTGTTCTCATATTTGATTAGTTATCATGTACATCATAAATCTAACAACATGTGGATATTCATAATAATCATGTTTTTGCTTCTCATGTTGATTTTTATCTTATTTTTGATGCTTCATGTTTTAATTACATGTTTAGATGTTAGTTTTCATTAAAACTAGAAGATTTATACTTGTGCATATAGTGGGTCACAAATAAATCTATATGTGTTTGGGTTGAATGCTTGTTTGAACCCATTAGATGTGCTAGTATAGTCTAGTTTTGATGAGTCATACATTTTAAACTTGTATTCTCATTTTTGGATTTGTTTTATGATTGTGTGTTTCACTTCATGTATATGTTTGTATTGCCAAACTTTAAGATATACATGTATACCCCTTGAGTCATTTACCTTTCATGCAAATCTTTATTTATGGACTCAATTGTGTTTAGGGATATGTATGTATACTTCATGTTTGACAATTCATACATATACCTTGAAATGAAAATTTGTTTTTAAATGAAAATTTAGTTATTCATGTTTACATGTTTAAACTTCATGTATATGTCTATCTTGTCCAAACTATTAGATATACATGTTTATCCTTTTGAGCCACATGTCTTAATGCATATATTTTGTGGACTCGTTGTGTTTTGGATATGTATGTATACTTTAGTTTGTATTAGACATACATATGCCTTGAAGATTAAATAGTTTAGATGATTTATATGTTTTCATGTTTTTCTTGTTTCAAGAAATATTAAGCTTAATGTATATTTTCATGATTATGATCTACACATTTTATTTATACACTTATATTTATATTTTGCTCATGTTTTGTTTTCATGAGTCATATTTATGCCTAATTGAATTAGAGTGTTGATTATCTTGTGGATTTCATGTTTTATGAAAAACTATTTTGTTGTATTCCTTGCTTGAAGGATTTCGTACTAGTTTAAAAGATTTTCCATTTAACTAGTTACGGTATTCTTCATTTTGGTAGAGTTTTTCAAACAAAGCTTATTTTTCAAATCTATTTTTGAAAACCCCTACCCTTTATGGGAGGTTGGATGGGAGATCATGTTCATGAATGCTTTAAAATGAAAATCATTTAAAACTTGAACCATGATTGGGAGGTAGATAATATGATGTATACACTTGATCTTATTGTTATTTCAATTGGTATCATTGAATTCTTTCAATTGGTATCAATTTTGACCTTTCTTGTATACTCATATATGTTTGTATGTATGTATGCTTTCATTTTAAAGAATATCAATTTCAATTGGTATCTATTTTCTATACATATATGTTTGTGTTTATGCTAAGCTTGAGTTTCTATTTTGTTTTAATTGATTACTTTTAAATTGGTATCAAGCCTACGCATTGTTTTAGTTGGTATTTCATAAAGGGGGAGAAAATTTGATTTTGTCTTTCAATTGGTATTTGTACTCCCATACTTTATGATTGAAAATTTAAATTTGGTATCATATGTTCAAATGAAAAATATTTACAATTGGTATCAATATTTTTTGTTGTTTGTTTCCTTTCAATTGGTATCAAGATGCTATTCTTTGACATATTTTCAATTGGTACCTTAATTGATAGTCACCCCTTATTGACCTTGTTTTTTGTTTTAGACAAAAAGGGGGAGAACATTATTTTATTGTTTTGATTGACAAAAAGGGGGAGAAAGATTTTTACCCCTCATTTTATTGTTTTGATTGTTTACCCCTTTATTGATGATTGACAAAAAGGGGGAGAATATTTGTGTTTTATATGCATACATATGTTTTTGCATATATTAAGTTTAATTGGTATCTAGAGCATATAGTATTTTTGTTAATGTTTTATTAATTTAATTGGTATCTAGAGCTTCTAGAACATGTTTATGGTGTTTTATGCATGTTGATGTATACATGTTTATGTACATTCATTGCATATCTTTTGTTTATTTGTTTATGCATGAGTTAAGGGGGAGCTTCTTTGAAGCTTAACTTTAATCTATGCATATATAACTCCATGAGTTTTGTCATCATCAAAAAGGGGGAGATTGTTGGCCCAAAGGCCTTCCACCCTAGTTTTGATGATGATTAACTCATGTAGTTATGTTTACTAATAATCTTGTGTTGTTTAAGTTTCAGATCATTAACCAAGATATTAGTTGGTGATTAGCTTCAACAAGGAGTTTAGAAACTTTTCATGGTGATTCCAGGGCCAAAGCATCAAGATCATACCTTGCCTAGCTCATGGATCACGGTGTTTGTGGATCGAATCACCTTGAAGATGAAGATCGTCAAGAAGACTTAGGTATCCATAGTTTAGTGTGTTTTAGATCCATTTGTAAAGTTTAGTATAGTTGATATGCTCAAGTGCACATAACACACACGTTTTATGTTTGGTTTTTGGTTTTCATGAATAGTTTAATCAAAACAAGTTTAAATGGTTTTTTATGTATATTAGATGTGTTTAATATGCATACATGCTTACATGACTTATACAAACTTAGTTTGACTATCCTATTCATGTTTTGAAAATAAGTCAAGTTTGATAAAAATACAAGTGTTGGTTTTGATAAAATTTGCAAGACTCAAAAATGAATTGATATGATTGATATATGTCTTGAAATTTTTATCACTTGTTTGTGTTTCAATATAAAATGTTAAAACAAGTTTTGTGGATTTTTAGAAGACTTAAAAGATTTTTCAAAATATTTTAAAACTGTTTTTCTGACCCAGTTTTCTGTTCCAGGCTTCAACCAGTCGACTAGTCTTCTGACCAAGTCGACTTGGGATGAAGTCGGTCGACCGGGCCGGTCGACCGATGTGCACAGATTGTGCACGTTTGGCAGACACAGGGACGGTCGACCGTCAGGGTCGACCGGGTCTGAGAGCAGTGCTCTCTGTTTGTTTGGGTCGACCGTGCCGGTCGACCGTATTTGCCCAACGGTCACATTTCTGACCGTTGGCGGTCGACCGGTAGCCTTCAGGCTGCCACATCAGCCTAACGGCTAGTTTTCTGATGGGCCTATATAAACCCCAATTCTTTGGGATTTTGGAAAAGATTTTCAGAGCTAATTTTTCCCTACTCTCTGGTTTTAAAATGAAATTTTTAAAAGAGTTTTAAGTGCTAAAAAGATTTCATCTTTTTATTTTTCAAGGTTTTAGAAAATTAAAGAAAACTAGGTTTTTGAGATATTGATTTGGTCTTTTATTTCTATCATCTACAAGAGATTTCCCAAGTAGTTTTTCTTTGTTGCTTGTTTTCAAAAACACCTTGATTCCACTTGAGCTTATCTTCTATCCTAATCTATTAGGATCTTGTTTTGTGGAAAAGAGAAAAGAAAGAGAGATTGTTTGTGGTCTTTGGAACCACTTGTTGTAAACACCCTTGTTCTTTTTGTATCCCTCTTTGGTAGAGGTGATCGGGTGATCGGTTTGCTCCCTCTAGTGAGGGGTGGAGTTTGGTTTGTAAACCCTCTTCGGTAGAGGTGTTGTTATTGTTTGGCTACGGGCCTACCCCTCGGTTGTGAGGTAGTTGTTTGAGAGAGGAGTTTGGTACTCCTAGAGTTATAACAAATCCTCTTCGGTAGAGGTTCCCTCGGTGGGAGATAGTGGATTGGAAATTCTACACGGTGGTGTAGGCGGGAATGTAGAGCTAGGGGCTCGAACCTCGAAACATATCTTTGTGTTTGCGTTTGATCCATTGTCTCTCTAACTCTCTCTCTCTTTATATTGTGCAAAGCATCATTCATAACATCATATCATATTTGCTTGTGTTGAGCATAATTCATATTACCATATCATATCTATTTACTTGTGTGCGTGCCTCACTTATACTTAATCACAAGAGCTTCACATAGCACCTCAACCCATTCAAGGGGAATCAATAGGAGTTAGTCCAGAGCCCTTCACGGGGAATTCGGCTACACTTGTTGGTTGTATTAAGTGTGATTGCAAAATTTGCATTAGCTTCCGCATTTAGCGCATTTAGTTCACTAGATTAGCACTTACACCTATTCACCCCCCCTCTAGGTGTTTTTCAATAATGACTGCGCGGCTACCTTTTACCTCTGCTAAAGCTGTCAAAACGCTTGTACTACTGCTTAGGAGACTACTTCAATCCATACAACGATTTTTTCAGTTTGCATACTATATTCTTTTTTCCTACAGTTTTGAACCCCATCGGCTGAGACATATAAATCTCCTCATTAAGATCGTCATGGAGAAAGGCGGTCTTTACATCGAGCTGATTAAGGTCCAACTCCTATTGTAATACCACGCTTGCAAAATCCAAATCAACAAGTACTTTACAACATGTGAGAATACTTCGTTGTAGTCAATGCTTTCTCGTTGTGCGTAGCCTTTAGCTACCAAGTTGGTTTTATAGCGTACAATATCTTCCTTGAGATATTCATGTTTTTTTGCATATGCCCACTTACAGCCAATCGCCTTCTTTCCTTTGGGTAACTCTATCAGTTCTCGAGTGTCGTTCTTGTGTATAGAACTCATCTCTTTTTTTATAGTATCCTTCCACATCTTGTACTCCGAACTGATTTCAACTTATATGTAAACGGGATCGCCTCTTCAAGCGTAGTCCACAATCATATCTGTAGTGAGCCAACTAGGCTTATGTGAATTTTTTTTGGTTCTTCCAACTGTAACGAATTCATGGACATCACCCATAGTCTGTCCTTGATCCTTATCATCAGCAGACCTGCTCGGCTATATGATTACTACCATGTGTCATCGTAGGTATGATCTCCAAAGATACTGACCTTTCTAGAAACAGTAAAGTAGCATCGCTTTCCACCTGCTGCGATACCCTTTTGGTCTTCTCAAGAGGTTGTACGCTTCAATATTGATGCCTCATCGAACGTGACATCTCTGTTGAGGACAAATTTTCTGTCCTTAGGATCCCAAATCTTGTAGTTTTTTATTCCTCTCTTGAATCCTACAAACGCTCTTTTCTTCGCTCTTGGGTCAACTTGTCTTCCTTAATATGGTAGTAGGCCGAACACCCACATATCCTTAGTGAATCATAGTCTTGAGCAGCTTTTCCTGATCAAATCTCTAGAGAAGTTTTATCTCCTATCGCCAAGGTTCTAAATATCGGATATCGGAATCGTATCGGATGGGGGTTTTTCATATCGGATATCGGATATCGGGGAGATATTGGGGATACCCGCGCATATCGAGCGTTCATATTGGACACTATATATAATGAAATATTGATAATTAAGAGTTGGTTTAGAGTCATACATATCATCTACCTAATAAAAATGATGTAATATGCTTGCAGAGAGTAAAAAACAATGTACATTTGTATGCAATCGTGCAATAAATAAGTTATTTCATGTCGGGTGATATATCAGACGATTTATTGGCCAATATCGGGCAATTTATCAGCCGATATTTCAAATATCGGCCATTTTTTGCTGCAAACGATATGGCGAACGATTTTCCCATATCGTATCGACAGCAGGCAAAAAAGGAGATATCGGACGATATCTAGGCCGTATCGGCCGATATTTAAAACAAGGCCTATCGCAGACGAAGGCAACCTGTTGACGAGATAACAAGCATATGTGAAAGTCTTAGCCCAAAAGTTCTTTGGTAATCTGGCATTGATAATATACATTGGACCTTTTCTAACAAAGTCCTGTTCATCCTTTCTGCTACCCCATTTTGTTGCGGTGTTTCTCTTACTGTGAAGTGTCTATATATGCCCTCTTCACGACATAACTTTAGGAAAGGATCAGACTTATACTCATCTTCGTTATCTGACCAGAGGACCTTAATCTTCCTTCCCGTGCTTTTATCCAAATTCTTCTTCCACTCCACAAACAATTTTAAGACTTCCCCTTTGTGCTTCATAATATATATCCAATATCGCCTAGAATAAGCATCAATAAAAGTCACAAAGTAGTGTTTACCTCCAGTAGATGCCGTCTTGGTAGGTCCCCAAACATCGGTGTGAACATAATTCAGAATCCCTTGGTGTAGTAAATCGTTGTGCCGAATTTCACCTTGGTCTTCTTTCTGATGATGCAATATTCACAAAACTTCAATTTGCTAATTCTGACACCTTTTAATTGACCTTACTTTGTAAGAGCTTACAAAGACTTTTGACATGTATGTCCGAGCCTCATATGCCAAAGCCTGATAGAATCATCATCTGAATCTGTAAAAGTTGCTACCTGACCTGTAATTGTACTACCTTTCAAGTAGTAGAGATTATTTCGACGAATGCCCTTCAAGACCACCATTGAGTCTTTGGTCATCTTGAGAACACCATCTCTTATAGATACCTCACGATCAAATGTTTCTAAAGCACCAACTGAGATAAGATTCCTTTTAAGTTGAGGTACATACCTCACTTCCTTCAATTATCGCACCATCGCATCGAACATCTTGATCTAGTTGTACCTATACCTTCCATGTTACATGGGCGATCATCACCCAGGATAACAGAATATCCATTTAGCTTCTCAAAGTTAGAAAACCAGTCCCTATTCGGGAACACATGATAGGTTGCTCCAGTATTTAACATCCACTCAGAATCTTCTGAGTAACCAATGATACGAGTAATGACAGAGAAAGAGAATACCGATGAGTCTAAGTCCGATCCACTTACCTGTAAAGTATTGGCATGAGTACTGATCACCTGTGTGAGGTTTGCCTCGGTCTTCGACTCCTTACCTTTGGCCTTTGGACAAACAGCTTTCCAGTGTCCTAGTTCTTTGCAAAAGGCACTGGTTCTTCAGATCTCTGAAACCTGACCTGAACTTTGATCTCTCTCGATCACTATTGCCCTTCTAATTGGAACTCCTGCCTCTTACCGTCAATGCCTCTGCTGATGTACTCCTGTGAGAAGACAGCCTGCCTTACTTCCTTACTTCATAGTTTACAAAAACAGCCGACACCTCACTGTACTTAAGTGTTTGTCTGCCATTGATAAAAGGTTAGAGTAAAGGTCTCATACTCTTCGTCAGGAAGAAGATTCAGGAGAATCACTGCTTTATCCTCTTCATCGAACTTGACATCCACATTAACTAAGGCTGTAAGAAGCTTAGTATAGTTGTTCATGCGTTCATCAATGTAGAGTCCTCTCTTCATCTGGATGGAAGTTATAAAGCCTCCTCTTCAATTGCAGCCGTGACTCGATGCTCTTCGTCAGATATTTCTTCTCCAGGATCTCCCACAACTGTCTTACAGATGTTTCATGTAACACATAATCCTTGATGTCTTGTGTCAAGTAAGACCTTATTAAATCACACGTCGTTCGATTCATCTTGTCCCAGTCCTCTTCAGAAGTCTCGCGCTTTTTCTCTAATCGTAGAGTGTCTTCAAGGTTTGACGTCGTCAATGCATCCATCACCCCACATCTCCACATACCAAAGTTATTTTTGCCATCGAACTTCATCACATCAATCTTCAATGGATGTGAGTTCATGAATTTCACCGTAGATGTACTATCTTCCCATCTTCTCAATTGATTTCTCAAAATAATGTGGAAAACAAACGGAGTTAGATCAAATAAACTAGAAAAAGATAGGATCTTTACCTTAAAGTGAAACCCTTGAAGAGTTTCCGAAATGATCTACTCCACCAAATTTGATTTCTTGAGCAATGCAAATGTTGTTTTGAGATCGACACACGATCCCACAAACAGCCACCAACGCTCTTAGAATCGACACACGATCTTACGATGAGCCTGAGATGCACTGATACCACTTGTTGCGAGCGCGAGGCAGCAACCAACGAGAAACCCCAAGTACTAGAGAGAGATGCAGAAAGAAGTACTCAAAATACAAGAACAAAGAAACCAAAAGAGAAAGTCAAACACAATATTTAACGAGATTCGGCAATTTGTCTACGTCCTCAGGACAAGGGAGAGGGAGATTTTATTAATTCAACAACCAATTACAACTTGTACCTTTCGCTATCCCTTTATTTATAACCAAAGATTCCCAGGATTTTAGGAAACCCATTGGATTTGACTCCAATTCAGAAACGAAGTTTGAATCTTGAAAGGAGAAGCATATTCGCCCAGATTCACCTGTCGGCCGACCGGGCGGTCGACCGAATCCAACAGAGACTCCATGCATGCCAGTCGGTCGACCGGAATGGTCGACCGTTCTCCTTGCTACGGTCGACCGAGTTGCCTTGTACACGTTGTGCACGCCGGTCGACCGGGCGATTGCCCGGCCATTATGCTGGCCTGCAATTCGCTGTGTTCTCGCTCCGGTTGAATTCCGATCTCTGCACTATTTCTTCCAATGAGTTTAAAAAATTCTACCATAACTTTTATCTTCTCTCCCTACAGTACTTACATTCTATGTGCAGTTTCACAACTTGTGTTGTGTCATGTCTTTGTCCGTTCAACATAGCTATCGGGTCATGAAGTAGATATGCCCTTGAATTTATCTTTCTTGATTCCTAGAGCCATGGACTCGAGTGCCTCAGTCATCTTACTGGTTCCCAAAAATCTTATATGATATATTAATGAGAACGATGGAGACTTTAGGCCCTTCCTATATTCAGCAAAAAATTCAAAAAACATTACGGGGAAAAGACCAGCATTAGGATGTGTGTGTATGTGGGTGTGGGTGTGCACGCGCATGTCTTTGTGTATGACTAGAATGCATCCTGTTAGCCTAAATTTAATCTGTAAGACTTTCGACATATCATCAAATAAGTACATTGTTTGGCTGTATTACAACAGAAATGCATCCTCACAGTGAAGTCAAGAGTTTAGCGACTATTATTTTCTTTGAGACAGCATGTTATGTAGTTTCTTATTTTCTTGACCGCTTAGACCAACATTATGCTTTAAAAGAACATCTCCAACAATTTGATATTTTTAATCTTTTCTAAAACGGCTAATAATGTGCCCTTTTGTTAATCTCCCTTGGGAGTTATAGAAGATTGTAATTCATGATTGGTGACTAAAATGCCTCTGATGTTTCAGGGGGGTCCAACAAAGGCGGATGAACTTTGCAAGGCATTTCAAACAGTTCATAAGCAACTTGTATGGTCTTCAAGTTTTTAGCATATCTTTAATTCTATATTTCCATTCTTTTTCTTCTATCATCAGTTTTAAAAATGTACTTTTTCATTTATCAGGTATATGAAAAACTCAGCCTAGATGCTGCTCGGAAATTTTTTGGCGCCAAGGAGAATTCTTGGTAGATACCTGTATGATATGCAACCACTTTAGTTCAAGGAAATGCTTGTTTCAGTGTCATCTCTACTGAACTATCTTGTTGGTTTATATTCTTATGGATTCTTTTTGGAAGGATGTGCCTCACGGATCATCTTAGTGTTGGGTAGTTTTTATGTTTGCGTTTTTCTGTTTAATGAAAACACAAAGCAATATTGTACTTTACGGTCAATTATGTCAACTGTTTTTACTTTGTTACATGTGTGGGGTTGCAGAGAAAAAAGAGTAGTTAGTAGAATACTATTTTGATATATCTCACAGTATAGATCTTACTCAGACAACTCACAGTTTATTTGGGAGAACTATATATGTTTGTTTTATGCCTAGTTGTTGCCATTGTAAACTGAAAGCTGAAGCTCTTATATTTTAACTATTTGGTAGAGGCTAATAAAATAAATCAAGCCAAATTAATGGTAAGCTTCTTTATTTCTGCTTTATTGACTGCCTTGTTAAGGTCCTTGTAATCTGAAACCAAGTCTCCATTTTCTCCTGGATATAGAGGAAAAAGGCATGAAAACTGCATCTGTGTGTCACAATAGAATCATACAGTCGGGACTTTAACACTTGTCAGTTATAATACTGTAATGTTAATGCAGATTATCTTGTAAATTGCTTTTTTTGGGATTTTGGATAATTTGTAATGCTTGGCCTGAATTTAATGCAAAACTATTTGCGACATAATGTTCAACAATGACAGTAACACCATTTGGTGTCTTTTAAGAGTTAGCTTCAACAATTTTATAGTGACAACTCTATTCCCAAAAAGTTAGAACATTATCCTAATTCTTATTGTAACTCAGTAGACGTGTAAAAATTGAAGAGTTAAATGCAACACAGTTGCCAAGTTTCAGCATGACAACATTATTTACAGGATGTGGTTTCAGGCACATCAGCAGCGGCCGTCTCATTCCTGATCGTTATGCCAATTGTTATGCTGGAATAGTAAGAACCAGTACTAATTGAAGTTTGAGTGAATACTGTATTTTTCAGTAACAAAAGATTCACATATGAGAGATGCATATCTCGTTTCTGGTTTCTCGATGTTGTTGTGCTTCTGCGTGCATGGACGATTGCTTCAGATTTCTTGTTGTCTCATCATTTGAAACTGCACTTCATAAACTTTTTAACAATTCATAATCCATATGGGAAAGAAAAGGTGCACGAAATAAAGGGAACTATGGCTTTGAGCTACAACAGAGTGAAGCAATGTGTGTATTCTCATGTGTCTTGCATCTAGGGTGTTTTTTTTCGCATGTTGCTTCGTTTGATCATATATGTTTTGCCTGTAGGGAACTTGGACATAAGGAAATGAATGAAAAGAGGGTCCTATCTGTATGAAAATAAAAGAGAAACAATAACAACAAATAAATCAATAAATAGAACAAGAAATAAATATAAAAGATCTTAAATGAAAATGGTTTGGTGCATGAGTATAATCCTACATGTGGAAATGTTGTTTGGTAGGAAGAGGCGTAAGATGTTCGAGAAAACCAAACAGATTTTTCTTAAAAATACCTATTGAGATGTCTTCTTAAAAAAATATTTTCCAATTGAAACTTGGAATACTTGATGAAGAAGATTTATTTCTATTGCAATTTTTCAAAAAAAATATACAATTTTGATAAATAATTTGAATCAGTCTTCCCAAAATATTTCCAAACGTTTTTCCTTCTTCTGGTTTAGCAAACCTGGACAAAGAATTTGTTATTATTACTTTGTCCATCGTTGTCTATTTCCTTTGTTCGAGGTTGACAACCCGGCAAAGAGATTAATGTTTTTCTTTGAGCTGTTATTTTTTGTCAGTGGTTGTCAACTCCAGATGAAGAAATTTTATTTTCTTTTTAAGTTATTTTTCTTTGTCTGGGGTTGGCAACGCCAAACAAAAATTGTAATTTTTTTTCTTTTTCTTTTGTTCGGGGTTGGCAACCCCAGACAAAGTAAATAGCCAAAAAAAATGAGATTGCTTTGTCAAGGATTGTCAGTCCGGGACAAATAAAAAAAATTCTTGTGAATGTTTTATGTATGTTTTTTTTTGTTTTTATGTATTTGCATGTGCAAGCTCGCGCTTATTTTGTATGTATGGATGTACGAATATATAAATACACACACGTTTGTGTATGTCATTATGTGTTTTTTTTCTCAAGTGTTCTTTGTTCAGGGTTGGCAACCCCGAACAAAGAAAAATAACAAAAAAATTAAATTTCTTTGTCCGGCGTTGCCAACCTCTGACTTTAGTGAGTTTTTGGATGCTTTTTTTTCAAACTGCAATATTCTCAAGAGCTATAGTCACAATATTGTCTGAAAATTATAGGAAAAACCTTTAACTAGAAAAATCAGCTCCTATCAACCAAGTTATTTTCAAACAAATATTTGTGATAATATAATTCAAGGGCAATTTTTCAAAATAATACATTTTATAAAAATATTTTGAAAAAATGACCTCACCCAAAAATATTTTCAAAAGCTGACCTCTGACACACAGCGTCATGTCAGCGCAAGGTATTTTGCCCCGCCAGTGTGGCGCCCCCGCTGGTGGGAGGTCAGATTTTCTTCGTTTGGGATTGGCAATCCTGAATGAAGAATATATTTTTTTTCCAAACTGTTCTTTGTTCGGGGTTGGCAACCCCAGGTGAAGCCATATTATTTTATTTTTTAGCTTTTTACTATGCCTGGGGTTAGCAACCTTGGGTTTTTTGCACAAGTGTTCTTTGTCCAGGGTTGGCAATCCCGATAAAGAAATTTAATTTTTTTCAGCTTTTTCTTTCCCAAGGTTGACAACCCTGGTCAAAGAAAGTTAATTTTTTTTGCCCAAGTATTCTTCGTCTAAGGTTGGCACTTTGTCTGGGGCTGCCAACCCTGGACAATGAAATTGAATTTTTTTGGTTAGCTTTTCTTTTTCTGGGGTTGGCAACCCCTGACAAAGCAATCTCAATTTTTTCTGGGTTTTCTCCTTATCCCTGGTTGTCAAACCTAGACAAAGAAAATGCTGAAAAAAATTAAAAGTGTTTCTTCCGAGATTGCCAAGCAAAGAACACTTGGGGAAAAAAAGAAAAAGTTCCCAACTCATATATGTCTCTCTTTAGCAAAAATTTTCTTAACTCATACATTTCATATATTGTCAAAAACACGTGTTGCAACTCACGCATATCATACACATCCATGTTCAACAAAAAGTAACACACATTAAAACTTATATCAAACTCAAAATCACAAATTTCAACTCATATCACAACTCATATCAAAATCATAAATTTCAACAAATATCACAACTCATATCCAAATCACAAATATCAACTCAAATATCACAAAATATCTCAAAATAATAAGTCTCAAAATATCTCATAAAAACACACTAATACACGTGAAAGTCTACCATGCCCTCGACCTCATCCTCGTCTTCGTCCACGTGCAAGGGTAGCCTGGGACTCTGGTTGTGTCTGCTGTTGGGATGGTCCGGCCTCCCCCTCAGCTCCTCGACATTGTCGATACATCCTAGCAGGTGGTTGAGATGGTTCAGACTCGTCATGTCCAACGTCCTCATCATCATCTCGACGTCGTGAACGTCGTCTATCAATGGGCTAAGAAAGTCCCAACTTGTCCTGTGCCAACTTGAACACAGTACCTGGTGGATGTCGCTCACCTCGGGTATAAATGATTGGTTGGCTTGGTGCATCTGATGAGCAAGCAAATCAGCCCCTCCCTACCAGCTTCTTGGTAAAAGTGGACACCTTACGGAGTATCGAGACCCTCTGAGTCTCTTCCATCAAAGCCTCATCCATTATCTCACCCACATGCAGCAATTTATCAACCTGTATCATAAATTTTAATAAAATAATATCAACTTATCACAAAATTAACTTTTTATGAGAATTGTATTGAGATATTACCAATTCTTACTCATATATAACAGCAGGCTATTAAGCGACCGGCGCAGCGACACGCTGAATAATCTAGTGACAAGTGATCCACCAATACAAACTCATGTAGTTTGCGGGTAGTGTGAGGGGATATTTCTAGCTCTGAAGCTGATTGACTCGATTATCCCATCGGCTTATGTAAGTAGTAAGCTTCTGCCTCAAATCAGACCGATGCTTACTTACACGGTCTATCTGAGCCAATTGGTTGATGGCATCAGGGATACAACAACAACAACTAAGCCATTTGTCCCAAGTATTTGGGGTAGGCTACATGAACCAAAAGAGAATTACGCCGGATCGGGCACATGGATCAGCTTTCTCCACTCATTCGTATCGAGCAATATGCCTTCACTAAGACCTTTAGCCTCCATATCTTGTCGTATTACCTCCATATATATTTTCTTCAGTCTCCCCTGCGCTCTGTTAACTTGCCCTAAATTGATATACTCTACTCGCCGGACTGGCGTATCTGTAGGTCTACGTCGCACATGACCAACCATCGTAGGCGTTTTTCTCTCATCTTCTCTTCTATAGAGGCTACACCTATCTTAGTACGAATATCCTCATTTCTCACCTTATCTCTCCGCGTGTTACCACTCATTCAACGAAGCATGCGCATCTCTGCTACACTCATCTTCTGGACATGATGTCTCTTTATAGCCCAACATTCTGTACCATATAATAAAGTTAGCCTAATAGTAGTCCGATAAAACTTTTCCTTCAATCATAACGGAATGTTATGATCACATAAAACTCATGTTGCGCTCCTCCATTTCAACCAGTCGGCTTGAATCCTATGGTTGACATCACTATCGATCTCCCCATCCTTTTGGATAATAGAACTCAAGTATTTAAATGATTGCTCATCGGTATTTTTTGTCCATCTAGTCTCACAATACTATAATCTCGGATTCCCTATTTACTGAATTTACACTCCATATACTCTATTTTGGCCCTACTTAATCTAAAACCTCGAGATTCTAGAGTTTGCCTCCATAACTCCAATTTGGCATTTACCCCAGCTATCGTCTCATCGACTAGGACAATATCATCAGCAAATAGCATGCACCACGATATCTCATCCTAAATAGCTCTAGTAAGCTTATCCATCACTATGACAAATAAGAATGGACTCAATGCAGATCATTGATGCAATCCAATTGTGATAGAAACATCACTTGTTATACCTCCACAAGTTCTGACATTTGCCACTACTCCATCGTACGCATCAGGATATGTTGCGTAAACCCGAACTAACGGAGGACTCGACCTGGAAACAGATCAGTGGAGTCATGGTCCACCATATTTGAGATCTTCTCTACAAATTGAAGATAAAGTTTTAGTATCTCGGCAGTACGTGGCTCCCAAATAACACCAAAATAGACCCGCACGTCAAGCTCATTTCTAAAGAATTGTAAGTCCCTTTTTGGAGTCATGTCCTTTTGACATTCCACTTGCACCACACTATATGATTAGAACAAAAGAATATATTCAAATAGATATATTTACTTAAATTGAGCATACTGAATTTTATATGCATCCAAGTGGTAGCTGACCACCTAGTTGAATGGTTTATCTGAGGATGACTGACCAACAGATAGTCTCTCCCAAAAATATCTCATGGAACTACGTGAGCACGTGTTAAATCACTAACATATACATAATTAAATTATATAAGCATAAATAAATTAATTACTTAGATTATCTGCAAAAGTGTACTATATCCATGGAACTGTGATCATGTGGAGGATATAAGCACGTGCATGTTGCTGCACTTACACATCTGTCAATGGGTCCACAAGAGAATTGCTCACGAAGCAACGTTAGCTTCAATGCTCTACCCGCATAGTCGTCGAAAGGGGTAGCATATCCAACAATCTCTCACACTTCACGGCCCAATCCCTGTCATTTGTCTCTGTAACAAGTGAACCATCTATGTTAGCCCAAGAATCGCTGCCATATCTTGTAATTTAACAGTCATTTCCCCTACTCGGAGATAAAATATGGATGTCTCGGGCATCCATCTCTTTATCAGAGCCGTAAGCAAGGGCCAATCAAATCCACCCACCTCAACTGAGAAGGACTGAAAAACCCTGCATGTCTGACATATTCAATGACATAATTATCCACCAGAACCCACTGCTGATGTGATCGTGAATGATCCAATATCTCAATGACCTGAAGATCCTGTAGTTTTACACATAAACTACAATTACTCAACTTTAAAAAAATACACAATTCTACTATTGAAATTAACATTTATAAAGGATATACCCGTCTAGAGTCGCTCTCAGCGATCAATGCGTATCCTATAAGTAATATAGAACATCAGAACTGACTGGCCAAGAGTTCATAGGTGCCTCATCTGCACATGCTTTCAAATATTTAGTAACAATTATAATCAAATTTAACTATCATTATTCTAAACTCTAACAATTTATTTAATACTAATGTACTACATAAAAAATCATACACATACTTACCTAGTGGAAGATGATGGTACTGGTGGGCTGGAACACCTAGCCTTGTTATGACCAAGTTGTTTATAATAGATACACCTATTGCATCTATGGCGTCCTTCATCCATAGTACCGCGTATGCAAACAAAAGGTGGGCGACCCAGCGGCCTTCTAACTTCAAGTGGTATGATAGTAAGTCAACTTCTCTCTGACCAATATCATGAATCATGAAGATGATGAAACAGTCCAGTAGGACTATACGAGTCTTACTGTAGTTCTCTACAGTACACCAAGATACACATAAAGTATAAGTACTTATGTTAGCACAATCTCTCTCCTTAGTACATGCTGCAATAACCGTGTACCAGGCAATTTTTGAAGCTGAGGTAAATTACAAGAACAAGTAGGATCGTCTTCTGTAAGGTTCATAATGCAAGTAAATCCTTTCCTGTTTGACACCTCCCACTCCTTTCAACTGAATCTTTGTAGTGAATGAAGATGCGCCATCTTGTTGTGATATCTCAAAAGTTTTTATTATTCGTTATCAACAGTTTGTATCATCTTTCTGCATTTTCCCACTGTGTTCGAAAGAATTTAACTAAGCGGAACAATATTCTTACAATTAGTACTTGTATTAACAAAGCTTGATCTCCTTTCAACACGTCGTTGAAGCTCTCTAAGGCATTTGTAATCATCACACAGAATCGATATCCTTCATCCCTTGATAATGCACATTGGTGTTCTTAATCTTTCAAACTAGTTTCAATCCAAGTATCTACATCTTCACATGTAGCTTTTAGTTCTGCTCTTTTGACCTTGTATGCTTCTGGATCCGATGCACAACCAGTTTGTCATAGTAAAATATACAAGTCTTTATCTTTAAAATACTTCTGAAAATTAGCTTTAATGTTTTTCAAACAGTAATGATGATAATATGGAGAAGGCCAACCTACTCTAAGTGCATTTGATATCCCTTTTATCCGATTAGAGATAAAAGTGATTCTCTTATTCTGATTGTGAATTGAATTATAAATACATGATATGAACCATTGGAAAGATGTTTATGTCCTTTCTACAACTGCAAAGGCCAATAGGTACAGTCCACCATCCACATCCACTCCTATAGCAATAAACAAACAATCTTTATTTTTTTCATTCAAATGTGTACCATCAATGCTAAGAAGTGGCCGATAATATTGAAAACCTTCGATTGACAATCCAAAAGCCCAAAATATATGAAGAAACTGAACCATACTATATGGGCTCAAAATAATGCACAATTATGGATCCAGATTGCTTACTTTCATTGCATTCACATACTGAGAGAGTGTTTCATATGGTGATTCTCAATCTCCAAATATCTTCGTTATTGTCTTCATTTTAGCATTACACATTTTGTTATATGTTATATTGATATGATATTTAGTTTAATGTACTCTATAATATAACCAAGAGTTATATCAAGAATTTTCTCACCATAGACATAATCACATTACACAAAAAAGATGTGGTTGCTTTATGGTGATTAGATCTTACTGAAGGTTGGCTACACGTGTGGTCTCCTACATAAGATCTAATCTTGAAGTATCCAATTGTACTCTTGGGAAAAGAGGCATGCAGTCTCCACGAGCACACATCTAGATAAATATTGTCACCCTCTCTAATGGAAGTACAAACTGATGTGTAGCAAGTTATGTTGGTCTTCAGAGGCGTGAATGATACACCAAGCTTAGTGGACCACTCGGTAATTACTCGCAGCAATTTAACTTTTGATTTAAATATATCTCCCACTTTCAGATCCTCAGTAGCAGTTGGTGTTGTAGACTTATTGAATTCATAAGTTATATTCTCCATATTTATCGAATTTACCCAATCATCATCCTCAAACTCATCGGAATGTGGATGCTTGGGTTCTATATATTCATTGTTGGTATAACCATTCTCAAATTGTTCAGTGTCATATTCAAATATTGTGGTGCAACTTGCATGCTATTTTCTTGCAACACATTATCACCCTTATCGAAGTCATTATCACTGTTTTCTGCATTATATTATCACCCTCATTGGTGTCATTGTGAATTGGTGTTGGATGCATCAAGATGTTCCAACATTAGGGAGTTACATAAGTACTCATGCCAGTTGAGTAACAACCATAAGATTTGTAAACAATACACTAAAGTTAGGATGTCATTTTTGCGCATAAATGAAGAATTTAATTAGTTTCACTTTACCTATTTGCACTTGAATGCTACATTGGTGTAATATTCATCTTAAGTGGAGTGAGATTTGTTGAGTAAACTTGTGGTGTTTGAACAGAAGAGAAATGCATTGTGTTCGTATGTGTGTGTGTATGATGTCGACATATTGTGACACTCTCCTCTCCTTGCGCTAAATTGTTAAGACTGTCCAAATATTAATTTCATCTAGACACTTAGTAAAAAGAGAAATTTAAACGCCATAATAGTATTCACAATTACTAATGTAATATTTACCGAGTACATGAAGTTCGTTGATTCATTATCTGAATCGAGCATACATGTGAATTCTCCATAACCTTCATGCATTCGATGGCTCACAGTATCTTTCTCCATATATAACTCTATCTTATTCACGACCGGGTACAATTTAAACATTGCACGTGTGTCATCATATATGATATTTTCATTGCTTGATAATGCATGTGTACTACTGGCACTTGCGTGTTAGTGAATTCGATGCTCGTCTTGGTAATCTGATAGATTTTCTTTACAAATTTACGCCTTGTGATTGATTTCTCTGACAATCATAAGTTTTACTATTTCATTAACATACGTTGGGTTATTATCTTTATCTATTATTAGTGTACCATTAAACTAACAAAGAAGAGGGACATTGGCACCGGCCATTGTACCTAATTTAATGGATGAAATAAAAAATTATTAAATATCGTAGCGACTAAAATTTAACCAAAATAATAGTACTAAAGGCACGAAAAATAACTTGAGATTGATAATGTTACTTCAAAATAACTTTGTCATCGAAGAATGAGATGCAACCATAGAAGAGACACAAATGATTTCTCCTTCTATCTAAATCTACATTGATAGAATTACAAATATTTTTTAATATTCCCTAACTTTCACAAAATTAAAACATTTCCTCAATTTGACAAAACAAGTTTTCTTTAACATAATCACAAATTTAAGACCAATTTAAGAGCAATTTTGTGAGGGGGAGAGAGAGGTCCTGGCAGAGAGAGAGGGCGTGGCAGCGTGACAGAGAGGGTCGGGGTTAGGGCAAGGGGGTCGGGGGGGGGGGGAGAGTGGGGAGAGAGAGGGCAGAGAAAGAGATAGGGAGGAGAGCTAGAGAGAGGGTGCGGCAGAGAGACGGAGAGAGTCGGGGTTAGGGAAAGGGGGCGAGTAGATTGTGGGGAAAGGATAGAGAGGAGAGTGGAAGAGAAAGAGAGAAAAGAGATGACAAAGGGAGAGAGGGATCTTCCCTGCGACGACGGAGCAACGCGGCCAAGTGGCGGTGAGGTCGAGAGTAAGAGTGAGAGGGGGTCGGGGTTAAGGCAGAGAGAGGACTGAAATTGAAAGGAGGTAGGTGTGAGAGAGAAAGAGAGAGAGTGAAAGGGCAGAGTATAAAAGAAAGAGAGTAGACATTGGACCCATTTGTATAGACAACTGAGAGCTGAAATATCTTTGCCCAAGCATTTTGTCCGAGGTTGGCAACCCTGGGCAAAGAAAGTTTTTTTTTTTTTTTTTTTTTTTTTGCCCAAGTGTTCTTTGTCCGGGGTTGACAACTCCAGGCAAAGCAATTTAAATTTTTTTTTCCAACTTTTTCTTTGTCCAGGTTAGCAACCCCGGACAAAGAAAAAGGCTAAAAAAAAATACAGATAATCAACTGACAAAGTATGTAACATGGAGGATGTGTCCCAAGCTCAATCACATATAATCTGTACATAAGGACATAATGGATACTGAATCAACTGTGGCAATAGATGAAATGGAATAAGAACTAAAAAGTTTCAAACTCTAAGAGCATCCTCGTATAAAAAAATGATACAGAAGCTCAACATACTTTTCCTAGAGAAGATAATCCTCCTATGGAATTTTTCAACTTCATACTACTAATACAACAATTTCATGATAGTTATGCATCAGAGCTAACTCCAGGGGTGAATCAATCAGTAAGGCATTGAAAAAGAAGTTTAGAACAAGCACATTATTTGCTAGATCTCTTATTTCCCTGTCTGCACATGATGAGTGATTGTGACGAGCGCGATGGCCTTGTAAATACCGTGAATCGAAACATCATCAAAGAACCTTCGGCTCCTACCAAGGCTTGATGTCCTCGAAGGTAAGGGATCAGAGCAGTACCTATCCTTCGCAAGTCTTGTCCATGTATATTCTTCACTGAGAAAAGGGGAAAACACACAAGTGGTATGCTGTGAACAATGAAAGCTAATACAGGAATGACTACTTAAGAAAAAAAATAAGCAAATCAAGAAGCCAAGAATTGTAACATCTTGAATATTCACAAATTTTTTGTGGCCAACATGAAGAGACCATCAATATTGCATTTAAAGAGCACAAATTAATGGTGTGGACGGCCAGCATTGATAGTATCAGATACTAACATCAGTCAAGTCTAGAATTGTAGAAACATCGAATTTTTTTTATTTCAAGAAAACCGAGCTTTGGATGCTTACTCTATAAAAGCTAGGGTTGCGGACATAAGCGGTCAGCTTCGGATTGCTACATCCAATATTCATTGGTGATTCTTGTTGCTTGAATTTGGAACCACTCAAACTTAGTTGCATGTCATCTCTCTCTCTCTCTCTCTCTCTCTCTCTCTCTCTCTCTCTCTTCTGGCCAGCCTTCATGAAATCTTTGCTAACATCAAATTTCCAGCCTACGGGCTTGGTCTCTCTATAGCAAATGATGGAGGACTAAAAGATATTTTCAGTTCTCTCGTCTTCTATATTTTAACTTCATCAGATCAACATTATGCATGCATGTGCTGCCTGTCGTTGGAATTACATGCAATTGAAATTTGTTAACTGAATCAAAACATACCAATGTATGTTCCATGCATAAAAAAAGATAGGTATTAGATACCATCAAGAATACTGGCATTGCAAAGGCCACAGTAATTGTGTGGGATCTCCTTGATTCATGGTACCAACTATATTGTCCAAAATCATAGAAAAATTAATAATTGATACTATGCGAAATTATGAACAGTAGAGGACAGATCAGCCTCACTTTATGCAACACATGTAGGTTATTAATTTGGTTGTTTTATCAAATTAAGGGTATGTTCCATGTTACTTGTGTTGATAGATAAATCTTTTCAGAAAAAGAATTATCTAAAAATATCTTCTAAGATAAATCTTTTCAGAAAAAGAATTATCTAAAATATCTTTTAGAAGAAAGAAAAGAGATTGTCACATAATATGTTGAAACCAACACAGCTTAACTCATGCAACATAGCTGCACAAGTGACTTCTTTTCTTTTGATAGACTATGAATTTTCTTCGTTGCAATGAACAAAGAGAATTTTTTATCAAGATTAATACAAAAAGATTGTTTCATACTTATTACACGATCAATAGCATTCATGAAAGGAAATTAGATACTTTATCCAAATTAGAGTCCATAAGAGCATCTCCGGGTGCTGAATTTTGCAACCACCCAAGGAGAATATTTCATAAAATATGCTTAAATGGAGTGGTTGAACTCCAACCACACCCCTCCATTTAGGACTCCATTTCAATTTTTCTTCTTTTATGTTTCTTTTACTTATTTTTTAAAATTATAAAAATTATAAAAATTGCTTTAATAATAATAAGAGATAGACTTGTGTCCTTCCAAAAGGATTTGAGCTCTGTGTCCTTCCAAAAGGATTTGAAATAAACCCTCCGATATTAGAATACAAGATCCACTTCGTTTAAGTTGATTTATATTATTTCAAGTATCTATAAACCAAAAATCAGTGTTATGAACACTTTTGCCCATCCATCAAGCGGCGCAAAATAGACGGCCGAAAGTAGTGAGTTGGTTAGATCTATGCCTTTGGACATACAGATTCTCGGTCCGACCATTGATTATGATCTAAACATTTAGAAACCCTTACAAACCAAATTTTGTTAGGTTTTAAATGTTTTACACAGTTAAACTGACCAACTCACTATTTAGATTGTCCGTTTTTCACTTCTTGATGCATGGGTAAAAAGTATTCAAAACACTTGATTTTTGGTTTATACATATTTGAAATAATATAGATTAACTTCAACAGAGTGGATCTTGTATTCGAATGTCGGATGTTGGTATTTGAGTGAAAAGGATTCGGCCTCAAATTCTTTGAAAGGTCACAAGTCTATCTCATAATAATAATTATTATTATTTACTACAAATTAGACATTCAGAATAATAAACAGACAATGATATATTTATATTATTATATAGGGGTTTTCGCTACACCCTCTATGTCAAACCGTAATTAGGAAAAGTCTCAGTTTTATAATTTTGTTCGCTTCAGCCACCTCTTTTTTTAAAGTAAGGATGTGTGCTCACATTTCAAGCGTTGAACCGCTTATCAACGACAAAAGACGTAAATGCCCTTAAGTAATCACTTCAAAAAAAAAGCGGACTACTTCCAAAATGTCCTATTTCTGAGGATTGCGACTATAATCTCAGTCCTCACAAAATGATCACAGCCTCACAAAAATGTGTATTTCTGAGGATTGTGATTATGATCGCAGTCCTCACAAAATGATCGTAGCCCTATTTCTGAGGATTGTGATCATGATCGTAGTGCTCATAAAATGCACTATTTAGGAGGATTGCGACCATAATCACAGTTCTCAAAAAAATATCATGTTTCTAAGACTTTATATGATTACGATCATAACCGCAGTCCTCTTTATTAGGACAGAGATCATGATCGCAGTATTCACAAAAATGTCTTATATTTGAGTCTTTACGAGGACTGCGATCATGAATGGTCATGGTCGCAGTCCTCGCAAAAATACCCTATTTTTTTAGGTTTTATGTGGAGTGTGAGTCGCAGTCCTCACAAAATGTCTTATTTCTAAGCCAGTCCTCACAGAACTCATCGCGAGTATGAACACAACGAGATCTGCAAAAAAGTCGATCCGAAAAAAATTCAGAGGCTTCACCCCAACCCCGGGAGGGGGCTCCCCGCCCCCTTCTAACTCCCACGGCGACCTGACCGCACAGGTCGACCCGCGAATTACTCTGCTTCAGGTCAAGGTTGAGGGGTGAGCAACATCACGTACAATGGGGAAGAGTAAAATAGGAAATGAAAATATATAAACAAGTAGTACTTGGGAGCAATCAGTTTTTGCTGACATGGATGAGGCTGTAGCGAAGCAAATTATGACGTTGAGTTTTTTTTCTAAGTATGAAGCAAAGTAAGTGACTGTAGCGAAATATTTCTATTATATATTTCAATCAATATTATTAAATATTAGTCTCAATTTGAAGGTATCGACAAGACCTTTCCAATGCTATAATTTTCATTAAAAAATAATAGTAGATTTAAATTTATATTGATTTTAAGTAACTAATCTATCAATTAAAAAAGATAAAAGTGAAATAAGTAAAAGGTTGTATGCTGTTGAAGGGGTAAAATAAAAATTAAATTTTGATGAATAGTAAAATGAAGGGGCCTCCATATTTGGAGGAAAGGTTTTAGGAGGGTTGCTTCATTTTGGAGCAAAAAATGCAGCTCCATTGGAGCTGCACTGGGCCAGTTGGAGATGCTCCAAGGCCATCTAGATTAGAGCTGTATTTTCTCGAGTATTGTGCTTCTCAATACACATACATATACGTCTCTACACACACAAAGGAAAAATCCCCCTACCCCCACACTGCGCATATAACACCTACCTGCCCAAATAGTGTCCTGGCTCCTCTAAATTTCTCGGACTGATTGTGCCCATACATGAGTACATGTATGTTTTCTCTGAAGAAAGCAAAAAAAAGGGAGACATACATGAGTACATGTATGTTTTCGCACATCTCTGTTCTTTTAGATAATAAAATCCGATAATGATATCACTGTATAAGAGGTATTTAGTCGTGTTTTCAAAGTTTAAAGTTTTTGTTCGTGCAACCACGGAGAAGGAAAATATTAGGTTTTTTTCATAGCGAGCACTAATCTTGTTATTTGTACCATATATACGGTTGATCAGAAGCCTTTCAATACCATCTTTCTATTAATATCGTCCATACAGTCGATCAGAATTTCTATTATTATAGCTACTAAATTATGTCTTGTTTTGCTAGCGATGGAAACAGTAGGAGGAGAAGAAGATAGTTCATAGAAGTGAGAATATGTAAAATTATAAAATAGTATAATTTTTAAAATTTTAAATTTTTATCTCACACTGATCAGCCAGCGTAGAGGAGCCGGAGGAGTAGCTGATCGCTGGCTGCGAGGGGTGCAATGAGTCCAGTATCAGTCGTGACTCTTTTCATGATCACTTCTATCGTGAAGTCATAGAGTTGGGAGCTAACACTTCTTGGACACTCTTCAGTTATGATTATAAGTATGTCCTCAATATTATAATAGTTTCACACTCCTTGTTCACGTTCCACATTCCTTGATCACTCATCTCATGCTATCACATGTTGAGATATTTGTTTAAGCTTGCTGAATTCAGCAGGAACATAAGCTATATGGAACGTTGTCAAGTGGAAATTAGAACAATCTAAGCTTTGCTTCGGGGAGGTTCAAGAGAACTTAAAATCAATGTTGTTGAAAGTGATTTTACTTGGTGACCGATTAAAATCTCAGAGCTCACCTGACTTGAGATTCGAGGAGTTTCAGATCAGGAGCAGTGGCAGACCCAGGTGGGGGCGAGCGTATGCGGTCGCCCCCACTGGAGTTGGGTTACTAAGCAAAAAAATTCAACTTGGATCATTTCTCCTGATCTCCAAAAAAAAAAAAAAAAAAAAAAAAAAAAACCCTCTAGTTTCTCCTAATGACAGATTCTCAGTCTCTCCTCTGGGGATTGAGAACTCTCACAACCTCTCTGCAATGAAGTTTATCAGAATTCACTGCCTAATGAATGAGTGATGAGTTGATAAATGATTGTGTGGTGACATATATTAAAAAGACATATTTGACAACATTGACAATGAATCAATCATTCAACGATTTCAGAATATGACTTCTCGAAGGGGAGCATTGTAATTTAGAGTGAGATATGTTGTCTTGAATGGGAGCCCCTCTATGTTTTTTGTAATATCAAACTTGAAATATGTTGTTTGATTTTTATAATTTTCAGTTTTAGTTCAAAATGTTTTTGCCCCACTTAGTGAAATCTGCGTACGCCACTGATCAGGAGTCATCCCAATCTTCTTCTTTTTAGGCAAATATGAATTTAAATGATCTTTAAATTAACATGTTAATAGGTATTGTTTTTACTTTTATATTGTTTAGTCATGAGAAAATAGACGTGTAAATACAGTAAATGAGCATTTGTTTTTCATTATTTGCTAGTATTTCTTTTTTATTTTTTCTGTTGCTCTCTCTGATTCTTTCCTCTTTGATCAGACTCTCATCTGCTTCTATTTATTCTTGTCAACCTTTTCATTTTATGCTGTTTTCTTTTCATTTTATCTCAAACTCAGGACTCTTGAGCAAGATAACCTTTCATGGGAAAGCTATATTTTTCTTTCCTTCCCTGCTGCATCACTATTCATTAACATTTTTATTTGGTGATTTGAATGTGTTGAAGATTATTATTTATTATTAGAGGTATCTCTATACCTCAGCAGCCAGCTGACAGACTCTCTTAGTTGCACTGCAATTCTGATCGCAGTCCTAAA
This sequence comes from Agave tequilana, assembly GCA_038442645.1. NCBI lineage: Eukaryota > Viridiplantae > Streptophyta > Magnoliopsida > Asparagales > Asparagaceae > Agave > Agave tequilana. Next base: position 58,971 of record JAVJIF010009916.1, read on the forward strand.
AGATTCTAGATATTCTGAATCTAATTACCACTACGATAATGATAGCAGTCCTTACAAAATACTGCAACCATGACAACAGTCCTCACAGAAACACTGCGACTATGATAACAGTCCTCACAAAAACACTGCAACATTGGTAGCGTTGCGACAAGAATTTGTAGTTAAGATTCAGTGATGTCACCACCAGCTTAGAGAGTCTCTGAGGTACATTTTTCTCTAATTCTTATTATATATTTAAGATGACAAATTTGAGTACATACCGCAAAATAGTCAAATAAATTCCAGTTATACAACACGAAACAGAGCAAGCTACACCCTGGAAACATCTCAGTTCTTTGGTTAAGCCAGACAGTAGAGACCTGCTTCTTATTAACACCCTCCTGTAGTCCTATTGACAAGATAATTTTTCACATCCACGTCTAAGCAAGAGAGAATCAAGATGTGTGAATCTTATTCCGAAGTCAAAACTTTAATATTTAAGTATAAACTGCAAGAATTAGAACTTATAATAGTTGATATCTTCACAGAGAGCTAAACATGAATATAGAAAATGGAAAGGAGGACATTGTTGTCAAAAAAAAAAAAAAATTTGAACATGTCTGGATGTATTTGAACGGTTAGACGTAATATAACATAAGATAGATAAACAAATTAGTCGCAACTAGTACTTCTAGTGAATCCTTTATAACCACAAATATACTTCGAAGAATTCGATAATGTGGAAGCAAGAAAACCTGCAAAATCTTCTGATATCGTTGCAATGTCAAGATTGATTATACATCGCATAATGACACTAGCAATGTGGTTATGCTAGCGCCAACAACATGAGTACCACAAGAATAAAGGCTATCCTGTTAACTAAAGTACAAAAGTTCTGCCCTCCATGTCTTCCTCTTGCCGTCATAGAGTGAGATTTCATGTATGACTGGTTTGAAGTAGGACCTAGGCTGATGTGCACCGGATACATAATCAGTTTTCTAAAACCGACATATTCCAACCAGGTGTTGAAGACACTAAGCAATCTGCACTGAAAAGAGCAATTGTTCCCAGTAAGAATAGCTGTGATAATGAGATTGCTTTCTATATTAAGAGCTAAAAACTAAAGACAAATTTAAAACCACCATAGAGGGACAAATGTACAAGCCATTTAGTTTATGGACACTATGTGATATAACATCAGTATGTCACAGATTCTCCCCACAGAATTGAGAACACAGCCCCATCCTTTGATTCAAGCCTAGAACCTAGTGACACCCATCATTCCTACCTGTAACATTCCCTCGTGTGGGGGAAGCCCCATAGCAATCAAGCTATACATAGATGAGTGCATTATGACACTGAATTACATCTTATTATTTATGCATTTGTTGCATATGGAAGTGTAAAGATGTAGGCTATATTTGCAAAGTCAAATTGCTTTCTTCGTTATCTGAGACAATGGTTGACTTGAGTGTAGTCTGCTTGAATCAGATCGTCACTTTCTCATTCGTGCTTATTTAAATTCAGAGTTTTATCTGAAAAATCCTACTCAGAAAAGAGTACTGGTTTCTATATCTTTGATACTGTCTGTACCATACTGCTAAACAAAGCTAATTTCTTTCTATGCAATTAATATGGTACTTTAACACTGAGAGATATTTAATAATTCAGACATATAGTGAATTCTTATAAATTTTTGACCAGCTCATGAACTCAATAATTCCTACAGACAAGCAGAATCATTTTGCAAGGGAAATTTCAGATGCAATTGTAATATGTTTGAATAATCCCTGGACAAACAGTATCTGCAGGTTTAAGGCTAACTGCGGAATCCAACCGAGTCAACCCATTTTATCATGGTTACCACACATTTTCTCAATAACTCAAAGAGTGTCATCTTCTTCAACATTACTGAAAGCCAAATATTTTGCATGTGTCCACAATCTTAATTTCAAATGCACCCATCCTATGATGACATGTTCTAATCCAAAAAAAAAAAAAAAAAGAGGTTATTTAGATTTAGAGATTAATGATCTATCATAAAAGAAACCATCATCATAACTTTCCTTTTTAAACACTCATCACCAACAGTCAGAATTGCGTTTTTCAGAACATGGATAGTTTACAAGTACAGTGTACCATTTGTGTATCTAGATTTTTTTATCTTCCTCTCTGAAACACATGCTATCAACAGACCATGAGTGATTTTTACTTCCTCTCCACAGAATGCCAAAGGTGGATATTATCATTCCAGACTATAGTCATATTAAAAGACCCAGACTTTTTCATCCAACCATAACAAAGCTCCAAATCAACAAGCATAACATCATTTCCATGTACATCTGTCCTAGATCATAAATGACATGGAGAATGAGAACCAAGGTATTTTCTCAAAGAAAAGAGCACCATTAAAGACTTCACTCCCGGAGGTGAAGGGACCGGAAAGAATAGAAAAGAGGAGGAGAAGAACACTTCCAAAACACAAGATCGCAGGAGCTCGTCCACTGAAGCAAATAACAGTTATGACCAGCAAAACCTGCAACCACCACAGCTGAAATTGATAAATATTGCCTGATCTCAAGCGACCAAGGAAGTTGTGGTAATGGCACTTCACTGAGGGAGATCAAAGATCAAAGATGACCAAGGTAGATTCGCCGATCCTTCCCCAACGCTGACCAGATCCACCTTGAGCAGATCCCCACAACTCCCTAGCATCTTTATCTTCCTCCACTTTCCTACTCACACATTGCATCTCCAGACTGCCTCACTCCCTTTGGACGTGATGACAAAAAGAAAGAAAGAAAGAAAAAGAAAAGGTGAAGGAGGGAGGGAGGAGAGAAACACATCAGACAAAACCACCACCACCACCACCACCCTCCCCCACCAAAAAAAGAAAAACACAAGCGCGCGCGCACAAAAACAAAGCCACCACTCATACATGTGCGTGCTCGCTGTACTTTCAAGGCTGCATGTTTCAGGAGTGCGGCTCACATATTATATTGTGATGTATATATTAATAAATTAAGAAGTTTGGGGAAGTAAATAATTCATGAAACAGTTGTCTCCTAAAAGTTTTAACAACAATGTTCTTCAACAGAAAGAGGTCAAGAAAATTGTTAGAGACCAACGATAGCATGAAGCTCTTTCAAAATAGTAACAAGATGATAAGGTATGTTGAAGCATACAAATAGGCACAGCCAACAAGAAAATTTAAGAAGTGCCCCCAAAAGGATGATATCGGTGCTATGGACCAACACTGGGTATAATTTTATGTATCATTTAGGCTTCAACAGTGCATTTGACAAAGCCTTTGCATATCGATTCTAATGTTTCTCATACTACTGCATGTGAGAAGACATGGTCCGAGGTAGCTAAATGTTGAGTCTTTATGTTTCAAAAAAAAAAAATCTACAGTAACCAAAGCAAGTAGATGACATTGTAAGAAAAAAATTCTCAATGTTGGTCACTAGTACAAGCTGTGACCAGAGACGGAGCTATGTGGGTCCCAGGTTACGCATGTGCCCAATCTGGAAACGGGAAGTTACCTTTACTCCCTTTATGATCTGTAAACAATTGATTGGGCATGTCATGCGGTGTCCAACCTGATCATATCGGGTGCCCAATTTGGAGCCCAACGGCCCCCACCCAATCTCTTCTACCTCAATGGAGGATATATGATGACATCATGTGATGAACATGTAAGTTGTGGCTCCCACTACTAACACAATCACACCATTCCCATCACTCCTAATAAATCACATCCATTCATTTATTATTTCTTTCACATATTATTGTCTAACCAAATTCAATTCTCTCTCGATACGTTCCTCAAAAAATCCGATTCGTGCTGATTCTTCCCCAACTAACAAAGAGTTCAAGTGGTGGTGCCCACATCTCAAATGAAATCATAGTAACTCATCTTCTTTACTTAGGTCTCTCTCTCTCTCTCTCTCTCTCTCACACACACACATCTTCTTTTCTTAGGTCTCTCTGTAAAAATCTGAATTTCCTTAACTAGTATAGCTACTAATTACATTTTATATTGTGAAACCTTTTGAGTATTATTTTATAAAAAAGTGAGATGGTGGGGACGTAGATGAAAATTGCACATTGCTGCCCTCTTTCAATTGGTTGAAACCTATTTTCATTTTAACATGGGACACTTGCCCCATTAGTTGTCCAAGGAAGAGTGAGGGTGGAGATAAGTGTCCTTGAATGAGATCAGTATAAACAGCTTCCTCTTCTCTCCTACCCATTTTCTCTTAACCAAACTATATCAAACCTCCCCTGAAACAGAAGAGGAGGAGGAAGAGAGAAGGAGAAAGAAGCGGGGGAAAAACAAGAGTTCTCAAGGCAACATCTTCAACACTTCTAGTTATCAATTTCTTTTCAAATAACCTAATTCAAGAGGTTTACATGCTTCATGTGTGATTTAACATTAATTCATTAGAATCATAGGTAGGAAGAAGTTGGATTTTGGGTTTTACTGAAGAAAAAAATGTTGTTTTCTAGTAAAGCTTTCCGGCGATGATGTCGCCGCCGACCGGTGTGGCATGGCCGCAGCAGGCGTCGCTCGTGGTCGGGGATTGGCCACGAGACACATCTGTGTTGCGTTGAACCCATTCAAAAATGGGTTCAGCTACAACAACAATAGTAGCCCAATGGAGAAGAATAGAAAATTATTATCGGCCCCCTAATAGTTAAAATATATATTTGATGCTCCTGAAAAATTAGATACAGGCTCCTGATTCCTTGCAAAAATTACAAAACAGACCCAAGAACCTCTCAAATGCATTATAAAAAATTTTGTAAAAAATCTAGCAAAATTAATAAAAAAAACTATGAACTATTATAAGCATGTTTTAAAGGTAATCGCACTAAAATAACATGGACTTGGGTTAGAATTCATGTTGTAAAGATGAGATAGTTATAAATTAATGTGTTATAACTTATAATTATTGTTTGCTTGTTAGGGAGATTTTGTGATGTATAGAGTTGACTTTCATCGAGCTATAAGAGGACTTTTGGCATTCCGAAGTGATTGTAAGTGGGAGATTTATGCTTCGTAGGTTACGATGTTTTTAACTATTCTCAGTTATTGTTTTACGAGTCAAGTTATATATGCTATTGATTTACAATACTTGTGAACCATTTGTCTTGCGAAAATAACGCATGACATACAAGTTTTTGCTTAGCATGTTTCTAATGTTACTTTGCTGAGAATGTGTGATTATTCATAATTTCAACATATGAATATCTAGTGAAGTTACTATTTTGCTAGATTGATTTATAACCTTACACGGATATGGTTTGTAATGTTCGTATCATAGCCCATGGTTGAATATGAATTGTTTGAAATGTTGTTACGCTGGCGTTAATGTAATTACTCGGTGATTTCGATCAAGCCATGATTGTATACATTTCACTTGCAGTCAAATTATTTACATTTAGATTAAGGATATTGATATACCAATGAAGTTAAGCAAGTCATGTTGTATCATAAAAGTTTTAAGCGAAGACAGTTGTGTGCAGCAAAGTAGCCAGATATTTCTAGCTGCGGGATAATGCGGTGGTACCATATGTCAACCGTGAGGTACAGTGTTGACCCATCTTGCCTAATTTCCTACATGCATAATTTATTGCATAATTGTCATATTTTTGTAGGCTTGATTTTCCGCTGCTTATGGATTATGGAAGGTTCTATTATCATTGTTAATCATGATGCTTTATTTTATTATTTTAAAAATGTAACTGTTTAGTGTAATTCTAAGCTGTGTAGCTCATCCCATTACTTACAACATTCACATCAATTTGGCTCGGGTGTGGGGGGACCTACTTTGGAGGATTTTGTGAGCAAGTTCTAACATTAGAGATCGAGTCCAAAGTAATTTAAAATGCGTAAGTTATGTTTGTATGAGTGTGATGAAATCTTGGTACGAATAATGTGTAATATTTGGATATGTGACTTGTAGACTTTATGTATGAAATCTTCTGTGATAATTATCGCTTGTATGTATAACATTTTGTGTCTATTGGCTGGGATAGCAGGTTAGGCCTTGCAGTTTGTTGTAATTAAACGGAGGGTTGTGGCCGGCTGTATTGACTCCAATGCCTAATATTGGTTTTGGGGTATTACTCTCTCTCTCTCTCTCTCTTACATACACACTAAATTATTAGAACCCCTGAAATCCTAGTCCACCTCTTCACATCCTTCCTTGAGCCCAAATTTTAAAAGATCACCTCCTTTGAATCTACTCCAACTCACTCAAATCTAAATTTTAAATTGAATCAATTGCCCAACTTCTCCTTTCTATTGTTTCTCAGAATCATGTTCTTGTCATTATTAATCTTGTTAAAAAATAATATTAGAATTATGATTATAATATCAAGTGTATTGAGAGTAATAATTTCTTTTTATTATGTAATTGTGTGCCTATATGTTCCTGGTATTGCCCTCATTAATAATACACACAATTCAGTTTATCCAGACTGATTTAACAAATCCAAATGTTAAATTGAGTTCTTCTTTTATTTAGTTAAAAATTGTGGGTTTGTTGATTTCATGTAAAATTAGTGTTACTTTTTGTCAACTTTCAATGAATTTTTTTAACCTATGTAGATATGACTATGTTTAGTATTTTTAGGCATGAAACCTTGTTAGAAGCAATTACGAATTATTAGAAAAGATTCATGAATTAAACACTATTTAGTTCATTTCTTGGTTTTTCTACTTTTAGTGAATTTTTTTGTGTTGAATATCTTGGGGATGGTAAAAGAATATTTCTTGCTCTCAGAGTAAAAAAAACTGTAGACTTGCGATTATGCCTACCTGAATGAAAATCCTAGCTCCAACCCTGGTTGTCTCCTAAATTATAGGATGTTTGGCCTCATCCTCATCCTATCGACCCTCGTATAATCACTCCTCATATATAATATCAATTTAGGGAAGCACCACAAGTTTGCATTCAGGTTCTAAACAAATAGCTCAGACAAGGTGACCCCCTTAGGCGCCTCACCAAGGACCTAGATAGCCTATCTACACGGTCCTCCCAAGATTAGGTAGATGGGGATTTAGATAGATCCCAGGAGTTTATGGTGCTGAAAAAGCAGTCTACGCGGTCTACGTTGTGTTATGAATCTATTCTACAGAACATATTGTCTATATGTGATTATTTATTTTTATTATTTTTACATACTTAAAATATTTACCTATTTATTTTAGCATTTTCACATACTTTTATTATGACATATTTGTTTAATAATCAAAATATTTTCCCATCCATCTAGTTTCACTAACTCACCACTTTACGAATCATGCATGCATTCCTTGGCAATTTGTCCTAAATGCCATTCTAACAACTAACAACATCAATGTCCCTTGGAACGCCGGCTAAACAAGCCTTGTGACACTTCAAGGTCGACCTGATAATGTGAACTAAAGGAAATCAAGGAAACCAAACAAAATTAGAAATGACCAAGTGAGGTTGCTAAAAAATGCACAGTATCAAACCTCTGGATTTGCTTCTAAATCCTTTTTAAGATCAGATATAAATGTCTAGCAAAGATCAAGAGGCAAGGGCAGAGCCCATCTATCATATTTGCTAAGCTCATTAAGCTTCAGACCAAGCTTTTGTTTGTAGAAGCCAATGCCGGGGAACTTTTCCTCAAGAAAAGACTTTTTGTGATTTTTCTAAACACTTTGTTCAACTTCTAAACTTGAATTATTTTCCTTCAACATCTAATAAAAACTTTTCATTAGCTACTCATCCAAATTTCCATCATGATTAAAAAAACTTTAAATATTAAAATACTTGTCCACAAAACCGCTTATGCCACGGAATATGGATATCTAGAAGCTCAAGCTGCTCAACAATAGAGAAAAACTGTAGACACCCCATAGCAAATATTCAATGAGGCCTTTTGTTCCATAGTCGATCACATTTTGATGGGAAAGTCTTTTATAATGATGATGATAACTGTATTGGTTAAAAAAAAAAAAAAGAATCTATTTAGTGTTAAATACCTAGTTGAACACATTTTCATGGGAAAAGCTTTTAATTATCTTGGTGAGAGATGAGTAATGATAAGGTGATTTTTAAGAAAATTTATGAAGTGTTAGATATGCTCATCTTCTGACCCACTTCCATGCATAAATAAATCGTCAATGGCGTGTACTTTATTTTTCTTTTGGTCCTGGTTTGAATTTTTTTGTGGGTGAATGCGTGTGGTTTTTTTTTTTTTTTTGGGGGTGGTTTTTTTTTTGGGGTGGGTGGGTGGTTGGCCTTGCATCTTTCCTCATGTCAATCAAACTCAAGATCCCACCTTCGATTTTTTTTGACTGTCCAATCAACAATCAAATAAACTGCCACAAGAAGAACAAATAACCAAACTCCTTTAAACAAGAAATAGATATTAATAACAGGCCTTGGTTAAGCTCATTTTTCTATTCTCTACACAACTTTGTTAAGGTGCCAGACCATCTCTAATACATGTCACTATCAAAGAAAACTTGTATCTCTAATATATTGTGTTTTATTCCTATTAGAACTTTTAACTTACCAAAAATTGTGTTTTTAATCAAATTATCGAGTTTCTCTAGCTTGGAAACGTGGTTTCATTGGCACTAACTTATTTTGTGGTAAGGAGATGAACACATTTTCCTATAGTAAATCATTATATATTTGGCTAGACAATTTATGTGTCTAGGGGACTTTGAAGGCTTGCTCCTTGGTTACACGAGTGTGCACTGCATAACCGAAATAAAGTGATCTACAGATGCGTCAGCTCACCATAAGCTCACCATAAAGGTAACTATCACGCCCCTCTATTACTTACAATTGTCTCTAGCAAGAAGTTGACACTAACTCAAATAAGGTAGATGTCAGGTTTTCTGTCGTACACAAAAACTCAGTCATAGAGGAATGTCAGGTTAACATCCGGGCATATCCCTTCAACTGTCAATTTTTTTGTGAAGCTCTCCTGACCTTGTGTTGCTCCATAACCAAATCCATTATGATGGGAGGTATTCGAAATTAATGATGATGAAAATGAAGGTGTTGATGATCTACAATTTCTCTAGTCTCTAAGCAAAGCCATGCTAAGTACAACAAGAGGAATAACAAGAACTGAATGGAGTAAGGAAGACCCTCACAGAAGCACAAGGAGACTCAAATATCAGAGTGGAAGGGAGTAAGAGCATTGCAGCTTCTTTAGTTTAGAAGCAAAGCAAGTTCTACAATGTTCTAAACACATGATTAACAGTAACAAGATACCACATAACCAACAAAAAAGAGGAGATCATAAGCTAGCTTTGGCCAAGGATTTGAGAATGGACAACATACTAGAATGAAAAAAGATTACATCAATCAAACTCCAAACTAAAATGCGTGAGACATGCAGAATAGATGCAAGTTAAGTTCTACCAGTGACTCTAGAATCTTGTTTAATCCACAGAGAAAAGAACCGCTTTGAGAAAGGACATCAAGAGAGCTACTTAAGTGAATTAAACATTGTAAGATTGTTCTACGAAAATTTCTAACCCATATGCATCTAGTTCTCTGATCCCAGTGCTGAATGGAGGAGTTCCACAAGTGGATGTTTGAGCGCTCACTTTGTATAGTCCATATGAGTGCAGATCAAGATGAAACATTTATCAAGAATTGAGCACAATATCAATCAGTTGGAGTTTCTTTAACGCAATCATCAGAGAAATCATTAAGCTAGTCAGTACTTATTACATAGGTCACTACAATGAAGGCATTCATAAGTCTGCCAATTGCCATATGTAATTTTTAGCCTTTTGAGAGGATTTGCTTTAGATTCTCCATCACGATTAATAATGCAGACATCATCAGTAGCAAAGCAGAAAACTTCTCCACAAGGACCACAACAGTGACAAACTAGCAGTGTTGCTTCCATCCACAGTACTTTCCAAAAAAAACCTCCCTTTCCCTTTCAGAACCCCTCCACATAAAGGAGAAGCAAAAAGAAAAAAAAAGGGGAAAAAAAAAACCTCCTTTGCTCTCTTCAAATTTCTCAACTTCCCTCCCTAAACTCTCCAAACTCAATCTTTCCCCTCAAATCTGGCATTCATAAAAAAGCTCTTCACCTCCATGTCCTCCTCTCTCAACTCCCCACCCCCCCCCCCCCGGCCCGCCACCTCCCTCCTTTATCCCCACTCTCCTCTGAAAGCTCTACGACTTGTTCCTCTGAAAGCAAACGTTTTTGTGTCTTGTGATTCCTCCTTAGCAAAACACAGGTCATCTCATGCTTTCGGCTGAAAGCACTAAAGAGATTCGAGTGGTTCAAATCATACAGAACTTAAGGAGTTGATCCATTGTTTACTCAATCATTGAAATTGTAGTACCCTAGGTAAAAGTGTGATACTTCTAGTGGCAACCTTTTATTAAAAATACTACATCTCTATGCAGCGTAAAAGATAGAAATAAAAAATTGAACCAGCATTTAAGCTCCAAATCGCGAAAGTAAAGAATCCCCCCTGTTCGTTTCAATCTAAATTTAGCCAAAATAGGGAAATTAATTTACTCGGATTCAAGCATTCAGCATTTGCAACTTGACAAGTCACTAGAATTTGTAGTGACGATTTAGTTGAGGGAAAGACAAATGAGAGTCATGTTGAGTAGGGATATAATTCTATATGCACGTGAATTATGAGAAAGGATCAACCACAAAGAGGAAGACTGTTTGTCATTGCTGTACTTTTTCTGTAATAGTATTTATTCTCAAAAGATATGAAAGACAAACCTAATCATCCAAACAAAGGACTATTTTCAGTAAAGAGACCACCAATCTCAATGTAATTTGCAAAATCACAAAGCATTGAGAACTAACCGACCATTGTCAAAATGCAATGCTAACAGAACAAACACGAATGGAATTGTATTCGGCATCAGAGACTAAACGTAACTTACTGGTTCAATCAGTTGCCGATTTCTTCCTAGCAGCTCTAGCATTATCATACTCGAACTTGAGCACATCAGGTATGTGTGAGGAATCCTTGATATAAAGTAACCTACCAATCGCACTTTCCTCGATTGCTGGGAAGTAATCCACAAGCATATGATTCACAATCCAGAACCAAACCGCCCCAAGAACGAGACCAAGGAAAGCCCCAGCAAAAACCTACACCAATTAGACAATTCTCATCACCAAATCATAAAGATGTGATCTTTTCCAAGTAAAGAGAATGAAATTCAAATAGATCGAGATCGAGATCAAGAAACAAACCTGGGCGACGGTGTGGTAGCCCAAGTAAACCCTAGACCACATGGTGATCACCGCCGGCGGCCAGGAGGCGAGGGCGAGCCAGACCCTGGATCTGGGGGAGATCCCGATGCCCTTGTAGCAGAGGAGGAGAAATACGTGGCGAAGAAGAACATGTACTGTGAGTGGCTGGAGGGCCATCCGTGGGAGTCGCAGGTCTCGAGGGCGGCGCAGGTATCGGGCCTGGCCTGCTGCACTGAGGTCTTGACGAGCTCGTTGAGGACCTGGGAGACGATGAGGCCGAAGGCGAAGCAGAGGCCCTGGAGTTCGCGGCGGAAGAGGAAGTGGGAGACGAAGCCACCGAGGGAGATGAAGATGGGGATGAGGGACACCCACGCGAGGAAGTGGCCAAGGGGGTCGCCGCGCCGGTATCGGACGTGGGTTAGGGTTACGGCCTTGAGGCGAGGCGGGGTTTGGGGATCGCCATTGATCGAGCTCCAAAATGGTTGGGGGGCGAAAACGGGGTGAGTAGAGAGAATCACTTCGTATGAACTATAAACCAACGGTCTGTTTACTCATCGTAATTAGCATTGATTGAATTGATAAAGCCTTTTATAGTTGTAAATGAGTTATATGTAAATTTTATGGTATTTGATTGATAATATAAAGTTATAAGTGAGAAAGTGTAATGTATTTTACGATATTTGTTGTTCGTAATGTGTAAGTCGTAAGTAGAAAAGTTGATCACAAAATTAATTATTTGGTGATTTAAAAAGTTTTAATATTACAAATAAACACTAAAAATGCTAAATATTAAAAAAATATTAACATAAAAAAATAATACAAATTTGCATGACCACAAAATTAACTGTAAGTAAACTGTAAGTAAGTAGTAATTGGGTTGCAAGTGAGTGGTAGTTGAGTTGCTAAGTCTTTTACGAATTACGGTCTAAACAAACGACGTAGTTGTAATTGAGTTGTAAGTCATTTACAATTACAGACTTTTACGACTTTTACGACGAAACAAACATCCCCTAATGAAGGTTTTGGGGGTCAACTCTCACCTTTTCAAATATAAAAGATAAAAAATAATACCGTGTTGGCGGTGGAAACTCACCAATCGGCCACAGCCGAGCGGCAAAAAAAGAGGTGGGAGCAAGAGGGGAAGAGAAAGAAGAAGACGGGGAAGGTGAGAGAGAAAGAAGGAGGGGGAGGTTGCTCTCGTCTAGTGTGTGCGTGTCACCCGTCTCCGCTGCTCTCACGCTCTTGCTCTCTCGTGCGTTGATGAAGACGAACAGACAAATGAATGAACAAATTTTGTATAGGAGTCAATAGAGAAAATCTCTCCTTTCAATCAGTTTTGAAAATATAAAAACTAGTATATCGTTGTCGGTGGTGAGACCGACCGACAGCGGCCATCTGTAGCCCCCGTTCCCGGGATACGTACCCAGATGCGTGTCCCAACTTTTTCGACCGAACTATTGCAATTTTCTTCCAGTATTTGTTTTTAAGTTGTGATTTCTCATATTTTTGGTATTGGATTGGATTCTCTGATTTAGAGTAAGCCCTGACTCGACCGGGAACCCGATACTAGCCTGTAACCCGATTGATCTTTCTGGCAGTCTGATTTGACCGATTTTAGTTTCAGAGACTGTTTTCTAATATTTTAGATTTTTCATGATTTTCTAGAATTTTTCAGAATTTTTCTGTAAAATCTTCAAAACCAGTGCCGGTCGGCATCGCTGACTGATTCCCGAATTTTTAGTTTTCAAACGGGATTGAATTTTCAAAAACGGCTTTCATGTTACTTCTTAGAATTTCATTTTCTGTCTAAACACGTTTTTTTGGGAATTTTCTAAATTTATCAAAATTTACCAATTTTGGTGTTAGCCGGTATCGCCGGAAGGTTCCAGGATTTTTAATTTGAAAACTATATTGACTTTCTCGAATTCGATTTCACCAAACATCTTAGAATAATATTTTCTATTTTTGAGAATTTTTGGAACATTTCTGAAACAGTTAAATTTTCGCTCTATTAAAAATAATATTATTTACCGACAATTTCTTTTCTTACTTTTTCTTTCTCTACTCCCCTAATTTGTACTTCCAAAAATTATAATAAATAAATTATTTAATAATAAAATTTTTATACTATTTTATTTTCTTTTTCCTTTTTTTTTCCTTTTCTTTTTTCTTTCTTTTCTTTCTTTTCTTTTCTTCCCTTTGACTTTCCCCATCCCCTGCACCCAGCCGCCTGCTCCTGCACTGCGGCCTGCAAGCCACCTGCAGCCTCTCTCTTCTCCCCAAATTCATCATTTCTTTTCCTTCTCCTTCTCTATTAACCCTCCATTTCCTTTTCCTTTTCATTTCAAAAAATCCAAAAACAATTACATCTCCTTCAACAAAACAAACCAACCCATCTCCTCCTCTCCATGGCCGCCGCCTCCACCATCACCGCCACCACCGCTGGCCGCCCCTAGGCCGCCATCCACTCTCCCATACCCCCTCTCCACTCCACCACCTCCTTCAACTCCATCATCAACCATCCACCACCTCCAATTTCACCATAACTCATCACCACCCCCCTCCCTTCCTCCTCCAAAATTCACCACCACCTCCATCAAATTCACCATTCCAACCACCCATCATCACCTCCTCCCCCTCCTCTAACTCCCCAACACCACCAATCACCACCAACCACCACCTTCAACCACCACCCCCCACCTCCTTCAACAACTCAAACAACAACAACAACCCACAACAACCACCACCCCTCTCCCCGGGCCCTAGGCCGCCGCCCCTCCTCGCCGGCCACCCTCAGGCGGCGGCGCCGCCGCCCAGGCCGGCGGCAGCGGCCAGGCAGTCAGCCTCTCCCCCCATTTCTTTTCCTTCTTCTTTCTTTTTTTTTTTTTTTCTTTCTTTTTTCTTTCTTTCCTTTCTTTTCTCTTTCTTTTCCCTAAAATAAATACACATTTCCTCACTCACTAAAATACCCATCCCCTCATTCTCAAATTACTTCCCTATAATTACACTCAATATCCCTCCCCTTTTAATTTCAAATTTATTTCTAAAATATCATATTTTCTCTCTCACTCTCCTCTCTCCTTCCTACAACTTTCTCTCTCCTCTCTCTCTCCCCTCTCATTCCATCTCTAATAATTATATAAATATTTATATTTTATATTTTAATATATAACTATTGGCTAGTGGCTCGTACGGTTCGCTGATTTCCCGAATTTTTAACTGGTATTTCATTCCGGTTTCAAGCGAGTGCTTTAAATTAAACTTAAAATAACTACTTTTAATTTATCGCATGATATTGATATGTGAATATTTTAACATGTCTAGCACTTGCTATCGTAGTTTTAGTACATGATACCATGCTATGCGAGTTAATATATGATGTTGTACTCGGTATTTACCCGACACTTGACATGTTATACTTGATATATGATTTATGACACCGGCACTCGGTATTTACACCCGGCACACGGTATTTACACCGTACTTGACATGTTATACTTGATGCATGCCGTTACTTGATATGCTACAAGTACATTGACTTGACATCGTGACCCTTGACCGGATACTACCACCCCTGATACCTGTATTATATGACATATTCATGACTATCACTTTTACGGGGACTTGGCATGATTATTATATTATTACCAGACATTTGGTACCCCTGGACTCCTGAACTCCTGTATACTTGAACCCCTGAAATAGGGAGGCTCCTGATATTACTCCTGATACTATAATCCTGTTAACCCCATAATAGGATAACCATGAATATAGGATTACTATGAACACCATGTGGACTATCACTGGACAATTCTAATAATTAGACAACTTACACCGGGATGGGAGAAACTGATGATTACCGATATAGTCTCCATGTTTATGATTGTCTTATAGTGTCGCGCGGCTATATACTTGGATTCGACCTGGAGGCCACCAGACGCTTCCGTGGGGTGTACTGGCACCCCTACTCCCCTGCCTGCCGGTTGTACCATAATCCCTTGGCCTATTCCTGTGGGAGCGGTGACATCCTATTCCTTTTCGGGCGTACAATAAGTCCCGATACCTAGCAGTACGTTCCGGCTCAGCACCGGATACTCCTTGACCGTTGTCCCGGGCATGTACGGGACCCATTATAAGCATGGTTTGTCGATCTCCATCAGTTTCCAATAACTTACTCTCTGGTCTATATGCTGAGATATGTGGGATGGGACACATACCGACGTATACAAATCAGATGAGTCTTAAAACTTAATAATAACATGCTCCGGATATATGACTAGCTATACACTTGATCTATATTGCTCACCACTTATACTGTGCTATCTTGTTGGATTACTTGATTGCTTCCATACTGTTTCATTATTATGTTATTGTGAAGGCAAAATCAGGTTATATAAACTCAGATTATAGTGACATGAGGTATAGGGTATATATATGAGGGTTTCCTTATTTGATTATTCCTTCGATGTACTAATCTCACGAATCGGTAACGTGGGTTTGTATAACTGATTTTTTCCGTAGTTACTTTACTTACTGTTGTAGGCTATCAAAAAATTACTGAAGATAACCTCAAAAGCGAACCTCCTAGACGCAGAGGTCGCGTTCCAATGCCAGACGCAGACCTCGCGATCTAATGTCAGACGCGGAGGTCGCCATAACGCAAACCTCGCGTTCTAATGTCAGACGCGGAGGTTGCCATACGCGGACCTCGCGTCCTTTGTCAGACGCAGACCTCAGCCAGCTCCGCTTTTCAACTCAAACGCAAGCCTGAGCAGCTCCGCGTTCTAACACAGACGCGAGCCTGTGAGCTGCGCGTCTCAACATCAGAGTAAGGTCCGCGTCCAGCGCGAGACCCGCATTTCTGCTGTAACTGACAGCCACGAATTTAGACAGTTACACCCCCATTTTCTCTCCACATAATGGAATAACTTTCCATTATGAAGAGATTTAAGGAGTTGGTTACACCCCCTCCATTATGGAGAGATTTAAAGGGTTGGTTACACCCCAATTCCTCTATAAATAGCTATGAATAGCTAGAAAAAAAGGGGGACAAAAAAAAAGGACACCTCTCTAAGGGGACCTCTGGAAAGAGGACCTGGGGGAAACTCGGAGTAAAATGGGAGGAGCTCTGAGGAGAAAAGAAGAAGAATCCCCTAAAAGTCACACTTGATGCTTGACGCTTGAAGCTGGATAAATACAGAAGGCTGAAAGCTAAGTACAAGGCTGCTGAACACATATTGTGTTGGAGGAGAAAACTCTGTAATTTGCTGAGTTCAAGTGGAGTTTCTAATCTCTTTAAAATCTTAGCCACTGATTAAGGTTTCATACCTGATCAATGGGCTTCCAATGAGAGCAAGAAGATCCGAAAATCAAGCTTCCGGTTCGGTTTGTCAATGGAGAACAAGAATCACTCTCCACCGCTACACAGAAGAACCCAGCATTAAACAAAGGGAGATCTAACAATTCTTCCCTCTTTTTGTAATCAGATTATTGATCTGTTGTAATTTTCTTTACATTCAAATAAAGAATTTGCGCGGTTTCAATTTTTTCCGACGCGTACAAGAGATGGCGACTCTGCTGGGGATCTGTTTCTCTACCAATGAGAAGACCGTAGCGCAATCCGACCTCAAGCTTCTCGGATAAACCGTCGAATCGTTCGTCGTCGAATTCAACCAAGAGAAGTTCGAATAACTTCTCTCATCGGGCTTCATTAGCCCCAAAGTCTCAAGCATAGACTTGCTCTCACGGCTCTTCGGTGACTTCTCATAGAGCAGCCTATACGCTTTTTGACAAAGTAAATGGCTCAACCTCTCTTGAGGTTCTGACAACCTCCTGTGGAGCCAATATGATTTACGATAACGTCTCTCAAGAGATCCGCAAGGCCAGTTGTCTTGGCTCACGACCAACACAGTGTGTGGAGGCCATCTCATCGCAAACTCCTCCAAGGTTCAGCAAACTCAATTTGCAAGGGGTTTGCATCAACTCTTGCGAGCCAAACAGACTGTTAATCGTCAACAAAGGTGTCAAGTTTACCATCAGCAAACAGAGCTCGCTTTCACCCCCGCGTTTTGGCACCAAACGCGAAGCTCGCTTTCAGTCCCGCATTTCTGCAACAAAACGCGATGCTCGCATTCACGAGCTGCGCATTTCAGCGACAAAACGTGAAGTTCGCGTCCAGCCTCAAGCTGTGCCAAAACGCGAGATCTGCGTCTCACTTCAAGAACGTGAGACTGATTGAAATTGAGAATTTATAAAGAAAAAGATTGAGTTGTAGAGTTCTCAGTCTCAATGCTATCCGCTGTAGCAAGGGCCAAAGCGGGTCGTGATCCTCAGGGAAGGATGCGATGCAAGCTTTTTCGGCCGATTTCTCTGTATGCTTCAAATAAA